>PVJH01019252.1:0-43191 GCA_004026705.1 Nesogale talazaci | reverse complement strand
TGAAACCCAAATGGAGAGTGAGCATGATAGTGGGACAAGAGGGAAGCAAATGGAAATAAAGGAAAGAACTGGGGGATAATGAACATTTATAGAGGTTCAAATACAGGTATGTACATAGGGGCATATATTTATAAGTGAGGATGGGGAAAGAGATTAATGTGTATACTTATAGGGTTAGTAGTAGGACAACAGATGGGCATTGGACCTCCACTCAAGTATCTTCTCGGTTCAAAAACACTTTGTTCTATTAAATTGGCATTCCAAGATGCTCACCTTTCCGACATGATCACTGAAGACAAATGTGTGCATAAGCAAAGGTGGTGAAGAAGCTGATGGTGCCCGGCTATCAAAAGATGGAACGTCTGGGGACTTAAAGGCTTGAAAGTAAACAAGCAGCCATCTAGCTCAGAAGCAACAAAGCCCACATGGAAGAAGCACACTAGCATGTGGAATCATGAGGTGTCAAAGGGATGAGATATCAGGCTTCAAGAACTCAAAAGCACAACTTTGCCTGCTCACTTTCCTGATATGATCCCTGAGGACAAATGTGTGCATAAGCAAATGTGGTGAAGAAAGCTGATGGTGCCCAGCTACTAAAAGATATAGCATCTGGGGACTTAAAGGCTTGAGTAAACAAGCGGCCATTCAGTTCAGAAGCAATAAAGCCCACACAGAAGAAACACACCAGCCTGTGTGATCATGAGGTGGTGAAGGGATCCGGTGTCAGGCATCAATGAGCTAAAATTATATTATTATTAATGAGGGGGAGTACAGATTGGGGACCCAAAGCCCATCAATAGGTGAGGTGACATCCTTTTGCAGAGGAGTTACAAGGAGGAGATGAGTCAGTTCAGATACAGGGAAGGAGCTATGAAATATGCAACCTTTCTCTAGTTCCCATTGCTGCCTCCCACCCACTATCATGATCCCAATTCTACCACATAAAACCAGCTAGACCAGGAGATGTGTAGCGAAGTTAGAAATATGGGAAATTTAGGATAGATGATCCATCAAGACTAGTAATAGGAGTGGTAATACTAGGAGGGTGGAGGGATGGAGGAATAGAAAGGGAGAATCAACTTCAGGGATCTACATGTAGCCTCCTCTCTGGGGCACAGACAACAGGGAAGTGAGTGTTGGGACACATTGTACAGTGTACAGGATGAAAAAATAATTTTTAAATTACTAAGGGTTCAAGGGGAAGGGGGGGAGGAAGGGTAATATAGGGAGCTGATAATGGGGGCCTGGAGGGAGGGAGAATGTTTTGAGAGTGATGATGGCAATGGGTGTGTAAAAGTGGCCTGCATGCAACTGATGATGTTAGGGATTGTGATGGGAGTTGTAGGGGCCCCCCAATAAAATGATTCATTAAAAAAATGGGGGGAGGGGAAAGGGAGTTTTTTTTTTTTTTTTTTAAAGAGGAGCTTGTACCAAGGGCTTAAGTGGTAAATGTTGGGAAATGTATGTGGAAACATGTGTGCAAATGTGCTTGATACAAATGATGTACTGAATGTTGTAGTAGCTGTAAGAGCCCCCAATAAAATTAAAAAAATAAAGAAAGAAAGAATGAGAGGATAGAGGGGAAAAGGAGCTTATGATGGAGGGGCTCAAGTAGATAATGTAGATGAATGTAGCAACATGTATACAAATATGCTTAATACAAATCATGTATTAAATGTATTAAATGATGTATTATATGCATTAGCCCTCAATAAAATCTATATTAAAAAAAAAGAAGATAAAATGAAGGGTGCTAAATTTTAGCATAGCAACATCTTCAATAATTTACTTTCTAATGCAGCTTTTACATAATCACATGGCTATTCAGTTTCCCCAGATGTTGTCAATGATATTCATCAGGGACTTATTCCTAAAAGAAACACCAGTTTCTTCTTCTAGTCAGTTGGCATATCCCCTGAATTTTCCTCTGAAGCTCACAGTTCCAGGTTTGTCATCTGAATCCTTCATTTAATCCCTCCTATCTTTGCTGTGTAATATCTTTTTGTCATATCTGCCTAGTTTATCATTTTTTTCTCAAATGATTGCAGTAAAACAATTGCTATCTGTTTTTACTATTATTTCAGGTGCCTCTTTGGAAAACTCCAGGTAAGAAATGAATAGTTTGGCAATTGATGCAATCCCTAAGTAAATGACAATGATCCACTCAAGGCACACATTAGTATGGAGCACACAACTTTCACACTCTGTATTAGTATGGGTAAACTAGAGAAATAAATTCACAGACACTCATATGTGAATAAGAAAAATGTTTATATACAAAAGCATTTAAATACTAATGAAACACTCCAGCCCAGTCCTGTTCAATGCCATAAATTCATTGTTAGCCTATATATCTGATAGCAATCTGTAAAAGTCTCTTTAAACTGAGGAAATACATGCAATAATGCCAAATTCAGTATGATCAAAGGCCAGTTGGTAGAATGTCTTTGGGTCCAATAGTGTTGTAAATATCTCAGTGCTGGCAGGGATTTCTAAGTGGCTCCTCCAGTTCTCAGTGCTGTCTTACGAGTAGAGCATCTCCAAGGGAGTGAGTAATGGAAGAGGGAGGTGTCTTCCCCCTCAAAGGAGGAAGTACTGGATTTCCCAGAATTCTCAGGCTTTGCTGACAAAGCCTTCTCATTAGCTCATGACCTGATTTATAAGTTAGACTCTATTCCTACATCCTTAAGCCTCAAATTGACAAATGATTGTATAACTACCACACATTATGAAATTGTTGGTAAGTGCCTGTGTAAGTCCAGGAAGACTGGAGAAACAAATTCATAGACACACATATGGATATAAGGAAAAGGTTTATATATAAGAGGAATGAAACATTGAGAAAGCATCCCAACCCAGTCCAGTCCAAAGTCATAAGTCCACTATTAGCCCATATGTCCAATACCATTCTATAAAGTCTCCTTCCAACTTACAAAGCCATAGGCCAGTGGGTGCAGTGCCCCAGCTCTGGCAAGGGTCCCCTCATTTTTCTTTGTTTTCAGGGCTTAGAGTCCATCAGTAGTAGCCATTGGTGATAGAAACATCTCAACACTGGCAGGTGTCTCTCTGTGAGTTTTCCAGCTTCAGACATCTGGGTCCATCAGGGTAAGGCTGTGTGGCTACTCCTCCAGCTCTTGCCATTCCTTGGACGCTGACATCTTGTCTTGTCAGTTGAGCATCTCCCCCAAACTGGGAAGATGGTCTCTTATCTTTACTAGGGAATTATTGTGAGACTTCCTAGAACTCTCAGAAGAAAGCCAAGCCCACACAGAATTCTTTTTTTCCCTCTTTTTTTTTGGGGGGGGAGGGGCATCACTGCCCTCAGGTGGTGAAAATAGGAGGCCCAGCCTTTGCTCCGTGGAGCTGGAATCGAACCTCCAACCCAGTGGGTCGCAGTCCTGTACACAACCACTACGCCACCGGGGCTCAGCCCCACACAGAATTCTTATTGGCTATCTCCAGATTGACAGACTAGACTTTTCCCCTAGACTCCAAATCATGAAATTGACATTAAGTACATGACTGCTATAATGCCTTAAAATTGGTTCTGGCTCACAGTGGCCCTATGAGAAGAGCAGGAAACCCTGCATGATTCTCTGGCATCTTCGAAACTGTCTCTATGCTTTAGGACATTTTGCAATTATGATCTCAATCCACCTGAATGAAGGTCATTCTCTTTTTCAATGCCCCTCCATTTTAACAAACATGGTGTTCTTCTCCAGGGACTGGTCTTTCCTAATAATATGTCTAAAGTAAGAAATTGTGGCATCCATGTCTATAAGAAGCAATCTGACTGCAGATATGTTTGTCTTTTTGCAGTTCACGGTGCTTTCAATATTCTTCTCCAGACCATCATTCAAGTGCATTGATTCTCTGTTTTTCCTTATTCAATATCCAATCTTCAATGTGTAAGAAGCTATTGAAAATGCCATGGCTTAAGGAAGGTGCCTTATCCTTCAATGTAACATCCTTTAAAAACATTGTAACCATGATCTTGTACAAAAGATATAGCTAATGCAACACATATTTTAACCTCTCATTGCTTCTATAAACATTGTTCGTCTTTCAAACCAAGACAAAACCCTTGAATTATTACTTTCTTCTTGCTGTTTTGTTTTAGGGATTTTTCTGTTGAGTTTCCCATTTTGTGGAGTACAGAATGAGTAGATGCATACAGACAATAACTGATGTGATGGTTTATTCGGGATGTGGAGGGATGTGGAGGTTTTGGGCAGTGAGAGAGGATTTGGTGAGCCAACTATGAATGTGGAAGGGGGAAAGATCATGGGAACTGATTGTGATGAGGTATATACAACTGATGTTAAAAAGTGACTTGACCATGGAAGTGTATGATAAGCACATATTATATCAAAAACACTACTGAAAAAGAAGACGATGACGAAGAAGAAGAAGAAACCAAATTTGAGGTGATGCTAATGGTAGTAGAATAATTTGAAAAAGAAGTTCAATAGAATTTGTACATGAAGAGTATGCTCAATGGTACTGAATTATACATGTAGACATTGTAGAATTGAAGAATGTTTGTTGTGTAATTTATTGTTACAATTAAAAATGCATTTTAAGCAATGAGTAGAAAGAAAAATGTTCTAGAATTAATTGTGGTGATAATTGTACAACTCTTCTTGATATGAATGGATTTTTGAATTGTACATCATGTGAGTGAAGTGCTAACAAAACTATTTTAAAAATCCTTGACAAAAAAATCCTTGACAACTTCAATCATTTCACCATTTTTCATGAAATTACTTATTTGTCAAGTTTTGAAGATTTGAGTCTTCTTTTTTTTTTTTTTTGGCATCACTGCTCTCCAGTGGTGGGAGTAGGAGGCCCAGCCCCACTGCTGGAATTGAAACTCCGTCCCAGTGGGCCGCAGTCCCATGCACAACCACTACACCACCGGGGCTCAGCCCGATTTGAGTCTTCTTTATTGAATTGTAATCCATGCTGAATATTTGAATCCCTGCTCTTCATCAGCAATAACTTTAAGTCCACATTTTCAACTAGCAAGATGTGTCATATGCATATATAACATATATAACTTTCCTCAACTTAGACCATGCAGTATTTCCCTGTTCCTTTCCCACAACTGCCTCTTGATCCAAGTACAAGTTCTGCATGAGCACAATGAGGTGTTCTATAATTCCCAGTCTCTCAAGATTATCCATAGTGTAAGATCCACAACATTTGAATGCCTTTGTATCATCAATAAAACAAAAGCAAGCATCTTTCTTGTATTCTTTTATTTGAGGTATAGTGCATGCGAGAGCAACCTGACTCTCCAGAACAGCTTATTATTTTTTTTTAATTTTTTTTTTTTTTTAGGCATCGCTGCCCTCAGGTGGTGGGAGTAGGAGGCCCAGCATTTGCTCCTGGGAGCCGGAATTGAACCTCCATCCCAGAGGGCCGCAGTCCCGCACACAACCACTATGCCACCGGGGCTCAGCCCTCATTATTATTAAGAAACAGTTTTTCCCCATTAAATGTGAGCAGATCATAGACAAATATTTTTCTAATATTATATCATGTCAGAAATGTGAATGGTTAAAATTTCAAAGGATATGATATTTACTTTGCATTTTAAATATTAGGAATATATGTATACACACATATATATCAATTAAGTATATAAAATACATAACTAGTTCCTTACCTTATATGTACGTATAATATATATTTTTTGCCAAGAATTCTCAATTCACATTTAGAAATAACATTTCCAAATTGGAAATGGGGATAAGAAAATTGACAGTCATGACAGTGATAGTCTAATGACAGTATTTGACCCTCAGAAGTGCTTCGTTTGAGGCATAGGTGCTTTAAAAAATATGGTCATTGTTTTAAAAATGATATACTTTAATATAACAATTTTTATAACTCATTTAAAGTATTATACTTTTCCAATATTGAATCCACATCTTCTCAGTACTCTAGAGCTTAAAATTTTAGAGTAAACATTTATATTTTATTAACTTTATGCATTTAACTTTTCTGCTTTGCAAATGTACAAGGGTATTTTCCAGCCCTATCAAAAGTAATTTTAATCATTTTGAGCATAATAATAGTAATCATCCTTTGTACACCTTGCTAGGTTGAAATTGTTTAAAGTGCCATTTGGTGGTTTAAATTGCAGACCACTCTCTGTAAACTGACAAGTATTATATGATGAAATATGCATCAAAATAGAAAAAGGATGTACTCTATAAGGAGATGTAGAGATAAATTAAATGGTTTGTATAGTCATTTCTGAGGGGTTAGTCACTGTGCCCATTGTAAAGAGCAAAGGAACAATGTCAGATATAATCCCACAATATAAGCCTTGAGAGATAGTAAAAATAAAACCAAGAAAGGACAACAGTACTCATGGTGTCAAAAGACAGAATACAAAGGGAACAATTTGACAACTGTTGAAAGAGAAAATGGAGTTCACTATCAAGCTACAAACAATACATATGTAAAAACAATATGTAAAATGAGGTTGAGACTACAGATAAAATTGGGTTGACCAGAGTCAAAGCACACCCTTGAGTATATCTCACCTGCATTTTGAGATAATTTGAAGAATGGTTTTAACCTATTAGTTGCCATCCACAGGTAAACAGTTCAAAGTTGGCATATCCTCTGAGGGAGAAAGGTGATGCTTCCCATTCCCAAAAAGAGCTAAAATTTTGGAAAACTCACAGAGACAGTTCTACCCTGCCTTATAAGATCTGAATTGTAAGATGATGTCAAAAGAATCCTCACACAAAGAAATCAAATCATAGAGACAAGAATAAAAGAAAAGGTCAAAGTGGGTATCAGGAAAGACTATGCAACTTGCTCTTGAACATAGAGTAAGTAAATCAATGGAAGAAATGATGAAGGCACAGAACTAAAGAGAACATTTCAAAGATCAGTTCATGGAAACAAAGAAGTGAATTATAATTAAAGGTTGGAAAGACTTGATCCAAGAAAGCTAAAAAAAGAATATCTCTTGGAGATGAGCGATCTTGAACAGAGTGACACACACGACTAGTATGTGATAAGATCCTCTGCCTCCGTGAGCTGAACTTGACAGCCAATGATGGGTAAGATCAGGAGCACTCTTTACCAACCTAAGACAGGCCATGGTAACATTAGAAGGCCATTGACCGATGACGGGTAAGGACTGAGTGTGTGTCCTGACAACCTAAGACAGGCGGAGTTCCAGGGAGGATATTACTTGAAAAAATTAAAAAGGGGGACCTGTCAGGAACCATCCAGCCGGACATGCTTGACCTGGCTACAGGCAGGATATTCCTGAACTCTGTTGCAGTTTGTTGCCTGGGGTTTGTAGTTTGTCGCCTTTGTAACTGTAAACAGCCCTGGCCTCTGAAGCCTGACTTGCAGCTGTGCTGCCATTCACTTGTTAATTTTGAAGATCACCATATGCTAATTGCCTAAGCTTGCTCACCCTATAAAACTGGTTTACTTCTCCCAAATAAATGACACTTGATCAGAAAAAAAAAAAAAAAGAATATCTCAAGGTGAGGAAATTGAAGAAAAATTTCAAGCCCAGATTTGCAATATTGATGGGTTTTATGGACAAAATATTGGATAGTGCAGTAAGCAACTAAAGAAGATGGACTATAGAGCTGAACCCTGGAGATACAGTGGTTGAGTATGGGACTGTAGACCCACTGGCTTGGCAGTTCAAATCCAGCAGGAGCTCTCCAGGAGCAAGAATGGGCTTCCTACTTGCACAAGAGGGTAGGAATGCACCCCAAAAAATAAAAATAAAGAAGATGGATTATATAAAGTAACTATACCCAAGTGAATTATTCTTTGTTTGGTCATTTTCCATGGTAGCATAGGATCAAGAACTGGTGGTACTAGAGGAAGAAGCTTCATGTATAATGATGGCATTTGGGAAAAACTCCAGATATGGTAGAAATGCCAACTGAAAGGCCTTCAACAAACTAATAAAGCAGTGAATGGATTCATTGGACTATGCTAAGAAATATAGAAGTTAGTAACTATCCAATTGATTTGAAAAGATTCATATTTGGACATATTATGAAGGAAAAGAATCCAACAGAATGCATAAATTATCAGATAATATTATTAACATCACATGTTATTAAATGTTTGCTGAGCATAATTTTAAGTGATTATAGCAGTACATTGACAGTGGATGCCCAGAAATTCAAGCCCAACAGATTCTGAAAAGGACATGGCCCCAGGGATATTGCAGCTTACAGTAAATTGATCTTGAGTTTTAGTTGTGTTTCATTGACTATACAAAGGCATTTAACTGTGTGGATTATGGATAACTTTGTGAGGAATGTGAATTCAGAACAGTTCATTGGCCTCATGTGGAAGATGTATGTGTATGGAATATCAATATTTGAAACAGAACAAGGGAACGCTGCATGGTTTAAAATCAGGAAAGATGCGCTTTAGAGTTGTATCCTTTCAGCATACTTATTCCATCTGCGTGCTAAGCAAATAATCCATGCTAAGCTACATGTTTATCTTGTGCTTATGTAGCCATTATGTTTTAGAAACAAATAGCTTGTAGTTGAAATCCCATAAGTTCAAAGATGATGGGTTTTTACCTCAGGTTGGAATATGCATTCAGTTTTATTCAAATTTGATTTATATGCTTCAGAAGTTGACAGTTTATAGTTGTGTTTAATTTAAGACATTTGGGATGGTGTGATACAGTGAATGCATTCCGCATGTGGTGAAGACTTTCATTTTAATGCTCGAATATTAAACATTTGGAGTATTAGTGTTCCTCAAAATATGTGTTGCAACGTCTTACCTCTATACATGTAGTTAATAATCCTATTAAGGACTGAGTTGTCTTTACTATTTTAATTAGGCATACTTGGTATAGGATGTGTCTTGAGTCAAACTCTTTTGGAATGTAACTGAGATTAAGCAAAAAAGTAAAGAAAGTGGGAATGTGTGAAACAGTTGATTTCACAAGAAGATTATTCAGGAGTACAAGTTCAAATAAACTGTCCTTCAGAGCTGACAGAGAGGCAAAACATTAACTTTCTTGTAGAGTTGGCAACTTGAATTTGAGCTCCTAATCTTCTAAACTGTGAGAAAAAAAATTAACTATCACTTTGTTGTGTGTTTTACAGTATTATGAATAAACTAGAGACATAAAAATGTAGAAATTAGGAAAATGCTTTTCTCTTAGGTCCAAAAAAGTTACCAGTTCTGCTATCTTATATACATGTCAGGTTCTAAAGAAGCAGTACTTCACGAGAATCTTTGCTCCTATCATAAAGTACTATGAGATTAAGTATTTATCTCCATCAGTGTGGCAGTCATGTGCTTATGTTAATTTTATGATTGAAATATGGGGGTGGAGTCTAGCCTGTTAATCTGGAGATAGCCATTGAGTAGCCAATAAGGCCTCTGTGTGGGCATTGCTTTCTCCTGATACATCTGGGAAATCTCTCGATATTTCCCTCGTGAAGATAAGAAGCTATCTTCCCCAGTTGTTGGGAGTTAGTCTGAGAGACGATGAATCACGAATAAGACAAGATGGCAGCGTCTGAGAAACTAGAGGAGCCAACAGAGAGACCATATGGCTTTGCCCTGTTGGAGCCAGATCTCTGAAGCTGGGGCAGTCACATGGAGACCTCTGCCAGCGATGAGTTGCCTCTGCTGTTGATAGACCCTGAGCCCTGGAAGCAAGGAGCCATGGGGAGACCCCTGCCAGTGCCAGAATTCTGCACCCACTGACCTGTGACTTCCTGAGTCAGAAGGAGACTTTATAGACTGATTTCAGGCACATGGGTTAATATCAGACTTATGACTTTGAACTGGACTGGGATCAATGTCCTGTTCCTCTTGAATAGAAACCTTTTCCTTATATCGATGGGTGTGTTTTTGAATTTGTTCCTCTAGTTTACCCGGAATAACACAATCAGTTTCTTGGTCACTTAACTCTTCCCACACTGCAGAGCTATCTTATCTTGTACTCTATGGATTTCCTTGGCTATTATGACAATGACCAAAGACCATTTTACACAGTTCTTTAGGCTGGAGAAAAAATGTGCTATCTTCCAGAGATGTGTCATTCTGGCCAGTTGATTGTTAGAATTCTCTCCTATTGTGATCACCCCCTGGTAAGCAATCACCTGAGATAAATAAGATCAAATGACACTTTCAGTGAGGCCTACCTACCCACCTGTTCTACAAACCTATTTGTTAACAATTTCTAATAGTTACTTCCAAGTCCTTGACTAAGTATTGTACAGCTGCACATGTGACCATTTCTCCTTTCAAGCACAAAAACAACCAGGTACACTTCTGTAAGTTCTAACTGAAACTTTCTTTTTACCTCAGTCCTTGAAAAGGGTGTCCCCCCAAAAAAAATATCAGTAGTGATACTGCTGTTGACTATTGTGTGGTATATTCATATTCTACAGAATCTTCTATTTTAAAACCAGGCATGCATTTTTTTCCCAAAGTCACCTGATCATAAGGAAAGCCCTATGGAACTATAGGTGTACACTGGGAGAGGGAGCTCATTGAGCAAGGAATGGGGATAAGGTGCTTTCCAGCTATTTTCCCTCTTCAGGTCCATTCTCAAACATATCACTTCCATTTAACGATTGAGTAGTTCTGGGTATACTTGATTTTATTTTGTGAATCAGACAACAGCCTAGTTCATACTGGAAAGCTCCAGTGGCCTACGATTAAGCATTCAGTTTAACAAAGGTTCAATAAGAAGGCAAATACTACTTATCAAAAGAAGGGTGATTATCTGCAGAGACTGGCAGGGCCTTGCTCCAACATCTTATGTGATTTCCCAGTGGTTCCACCACAGCAGCCTGACAAAGGCTCCAATCTCCACCTTTATTTGCTATTGCCACTTTAAGAACTCTGGGATCCAGTGGGTCATATGACCTATGTGGCAGAGAATCTGCCATCGAGACTTCTCTTGTTTGCAGGCCAAAATGAACATGTTAAGCTTGTGGAGTCACTTGATAAATAGGGTGGAGTAGCATAACCCAATGAAGGATATGCTACCTCCATAATCCAAGGAGGTCCATCAGCCATCATCCCTGTTTTTCAGTTGTGAGCGGACACAGATACAGTAATCTACTTTTCTCATTGTTAGTAATATCTCAATATGACTCACCTTGGATAATGATGATGGATTATTGTAAATTTAAGCAATGATGACTTAAAATTTTAAACAGTGAAGACCCTAATTGTATTTTCTGTTTCCTATGTGGATTCATATTTGTCTAAATCAATACATCTCCTAGTACCTAGTGTCCACTGGACTGCTAGAAATTTCCCTGATGTGGAAGAAGTTTAACTTTTTGTTGGATTGATCAGTCGCTATATAATGCAGATGAATTATCAATTTGTTAGTTATTGATAATTCTTCCGAAATAGATCAAATCAGCAAATTGTCATCAAGGTAATGGACCAGCATGGCATTTTGTGGAGGACAATTAGAGTCTATATGAACTGAATTATAGCATGGTGTTTAAAAGCTGGTATGCCTAAATGGTAGGTCAGTAATGTGTGTAGCTAGCTTTATTTGAACCTATTAACCCATGGGAAAACTGAAGAAGGTGAACCTTTTGAGTAAGAATTGAGAAAAAGAAATTGCCAGATCAATAGCTAGGTAATAGGTACTAGAAGATATATTGATTTAATCAAGCAATGAATCTACGTCTAGAGCAGAAACTGCAATTAGAGTCATCGGTTGATTAAATTTATGGTTACCCCTTGTCATTATCCGAGGCCCATCTATTTTTTGCACAAGACAGATATATTAACTCAAAGACAATGTGATAGGAGTCATCATGCTGCATTCTTCAAGTAGATGGATGGTGACACTGACCTCTGCAATCACTTCAGGAGGGTGCTATTACTTTTGGTTTACTATTTTTCTGGTAACAGCAGTTCTAATGACTTTCACTCTTTCCCCTTACCCTAGTAGCCTCTACGACAAATTCAATAAGGAGGTTTTACTAGTTGATGAATATATCTAAACCATTTATGCATTCTAGAACTAGATAAAAACATTACAGAATGGGTTAAAATATCCATTGGACCCATGCATGTGAGACAGACCTTAGCAAAAATTCCCTTAATAATCTTATTTCCATATTTTCCTAATCTAGTAAACTACAATGATACTTTGGGTTCCTTGTAATTAATGTCAATTCAGCATCCAGTAATCCCATCAAAGGCTGATTATTTCATCTTCAAAAAAGATAAACACTCTTATAATGGACTATAGATCTCTTTGGGGAAGGTTAGGAGAATGATTAACATTATACAATTTTTTACAGGTTAGGTATGTACTTCATCAAGCAGAGCAGACTTCTTCTTTATTGAGAGTATGTGATTCCATAAACTGGCTCAAGCGTGGGATTGATTAAGGGGTTATGGCACTCAACTCTGGCAATTTAAATTACATTTCTGTTCACTTGACCTAGAATTCTTCTATTTATACAGATCAAGATAATACTTAGTAGAAGTTCCATCTATTTCACTCCTAGAAACAACATGTCTCAGTAGCCAATCAGTATATGTACATATTAGTCATGATATTCTGATTACTTATGACTATGCTATTTTTATGGTAATCATACCCACATTGTCTTTGGTGATTAAGTGTCATCATTTGGCCCCTGTCACCTGGAATCCAATCAATACCATTGTATTTATGTGACTAATTCCATTAAGGCTATTCCTACTGTCAAATCTGACTTACATAAAATAGCAAGCAGAGCAATTTTCAAGGACATTATCAGTTTGCCTAGTAGGAATAAGAAACAAGATTATCTACACTTTAGACACAATTGATAAAAAGTTTAAAATATTTGACCGACCACAATCTCACTTTCCCAAAAATTAGTGATGACTCTATTTGATGTATTAGTAGTGCTCATAGCAGCCACACACTATAGATTGACAACATCCAGCTATGCATTAAGCTACTCACTGTAAGTACAGCAGCTCCAAACCATCAAGTTCTCTTCTCAAAAAGATGGATCTTTGGACTTCTGGAAGGTTGCGGTCTCACAGAGGCAGTTCTATTCTTTATTATACTCATTATGACTTGGCATTAACTTGACAGCACGAAGTTCTCTGGTTTTTTGCTAATCAAGGCATAATTATCAAAACCTTTATGACTAGTTGGACTTAATTATCAATTCAAATTTTTCATCTATTTGAATTCATTTCTCTCGGTACCAAGTATGTGAGGCCAACCATTTTAACTTATGCATGTCTAATTTGAGCTGAAATTGTGTTGGCTAGTCAATACCTATTTGCAGCACACTTGAATAGGATGTCCAAGGTAAAGTTAGAGGAGCAGATACTCTCAATTTTCTCCTGAAAGAGTCAGGTAAGTTTGAGCCGCTGATCTTGTGGATATCAGTTAAATCTTTACCCAACAGGTAGGGCACATAGAGGAAGGCAGATGAGTAGGTAGGTAGGTAAATAAGATAGGTGATAGCTAGATAATTGATAGATGATAGATTGATACAGATGATATATGATAGACGGTAGATAGATAGGTGATAGGTAGATGATAGATATTTTTCTCAAGGAAATGGTTCACATATATCTATAGCCTAACAAGTAAAAGTCCATGGATCAAATGAAAGTTTCTGACTCACAAAGCTGCATGAGCTAATGAACCCAATATTGGCAATAAGACTGTAGACTCCAAGGTGAGGAGGTGGATCAAAGTGCAAATGGCAAGATGGTATGCTACTAACTCAAGGATTGTGAAGACTAAAAATCTCCAAGATTGGCAGGTAATATTGCAAATTTCTAAACAAAGCTAAAGAACTGGAGTCCAGACCCAGGTTTCTAGCCATAGCAAAATTTAACAGCGGTTTTCTAATTTACCCAAGTATATTGCCAATGGGTTGTATCAAAAGGAAACTCTCTTTCTAGTGATTTTATTCTCACCGAAAAACCTCTCGGTTTGAAGTTTATTAAATTAAAATATAGCAGATCTCACCATGAATGTGACTCTATCATAACTGTAAAGTCATTGAGATTCATGGTCCAGCTAAGATCATAAAGACACTTGCCCATCAAATCTCTTTTTTCAATCTCTACCTCTCTTGTTTATTCAATCTTGTTATATTTTGATAACATTGCCATGAGACATATTCAGCATGGATTCTTTTTAACTATTATAACAAAAACAACTCAATCCTAAATGGGACAATAAAAAGAATTACAATGATATGGATATATAGCACACATTTCTGGAGACACAATTCATAGGCAGATTCTGCAGTGTGATTTAACTCAAAAAATTTTCAGCAATGTTTCTTATGTTTTTGATAAACTTTATATATTCAACCACTTATATTTAATGGATAGGATTAGTCTGTTTTCTCTAGAGAAGCAAAATATACAGGTGAATTGAAACTTCTAAACTTTCAGACAGTAATAAAGCACATTGAATACCTGAGTCATGCAGGTAGTTCATAATGTGCCACAAGCATTGTACTAAAAAAACCGTAAGTTTAGTAAAACATAAAAATAATATATATCACTGAGCCCCGGTGGCCTAGTGGTTGAGTGTGGGCCTGTGGCCCTCAGAGTCAGCTGTTCACATCCAGCAGCAGCTCTCAGGAGCAAGGAGGGGCCTCCTCCCACCAAAGGGCCCCCCCAAAAAATAATATATATCAATGACATTATAGCTGAGTGAAATGAAAGCTTCCTGTGATGGTTAGATATATTGGCAACGTGATGGTACTGGTGTTTGGGTAGGATTGGAGAATAACCTGTCAATAGGGGTTAGTCTGGTGACTTCTCTTTGGAGGTGTCACCTTTTTATAACAGACACTGTGAGCTTCTCTTTCTCTGGTCATTTACACTCTCTACTTGTTGTGATACTGTGTCTGCCTCCAGAAGTGAATCCATGTGGGCTCTTGACCCTAGTAGCCAACCTGGAATTATCAGCACCATGTCATGCTCCCACAGGATTCTGCACCCACCTAACTGTGACCTCTCTACTCAAAGAATGGAACACTTGGAGAGATTAATAGACACACTGCTGAGTGATGTACTAAATATCAAGATCTAACAACAAAGTAGCTCACTGCCATGGAGCTGAAGCCGACTAAGAACAACTTGTACAGCACAAGTTAGAATTGTCCCTTACGATTTTCTGAGACTGTTCCTAGTCACAGGAGTGGAAAGCTCAGTCTTCTCCCTGTGTGATGCACAGGTGGATGTTGCTGTTGCTAGGCTTGGCCTATGGAGACATTATGACCAACAAAAGGAAGCTCTGCTCAGTCCTGTGTCATCCTCAGAATTGCTCCTGTGCATGCCTAGTGTTGCATTTTGGTGTACAGCTAATCTCTCCTTTGCTGCCCCTCTCCTCCACCAAATAAGATGTCCTTTCCCAGGAACTGGTCATTCATGAAATCATATCTAAAGTATGTAAAGTGTCATTGTCCTTGTGTGGCAGTCATGTGCTTATGCTAATTTTATGATTGAGATGTAGGGGTGGAGTCTAGCCTGTTAATCTGGGGATAGTCATTGAATAGCCAATGAGGCCTCTGTGTGGGCATGGCTTTCTCCTGAGACTTCTGGGAAATCTCGCGATATTTCCCTCGTGAAGATGAGAAGCTATCTTCCCCAGTTGTTGGGAGTTACTCTCAGAAATGATGAATCACAGACAAGATGGCAATGTCCGAGAAGCTGGAGGAGCTGGCAGAGAGACCACACCTCTGAAGCTGGGGCAGCCACATGGAGACCTCTGCCAGTGATCAGTTACTTCTGCTGTTGGTGGACCCTGAGCCCTGGAAGCAAGGAGAAATGTGGAGACCTCTGCTAGTGCAGGGATTCTGCACCCACTGACTTGTGACTTCGTGAGTCGGAAGGAGACTTCATAGACTGATTTTGGGCATATGGGTTAATATCGGACTTATGACTTTGAACTGGACTGAGCTCAATGTCCTGTTCCTCTTGTATATAGACCTGTTCCTTATATCTATATTTGTGTCTATAAAATTTATTCCTCTAGCCTACCCAGACTAACAAACCTTGCTTCAAAGGAGCACTCCCCACTTCTTTATTCAATATCCAACTTTTACATGCATATGAGGCGATTGAAAGTGCCATGACTTGGGTGAGGTGCATCTTATTCCTCAAAGTAATATGCATATTTTTCAATCATCTAAACACATCTTATAGCACAAATATACTTAATTCACTATATCTGTTGATCGTTTGATTACTGCTTCCATTAGCAGTGGCTGCAGACACATGCAAGACAAAATCCCTGATAACTTCAAACTTCTTTGCATTTGTCATGATGCTATCTATTGTTTCAGCAGTAAGGAGTTTAGTGTATTTACACTGAGTTGCAATCCATAATAAGAGTGCAATCCTTCATCTTCATCAGCAAATTCTTTAAGTCCATCTTACTGTAATCAAGCAAAGTTTGTCATCTGCATATTGTAGGTTATTGTGCAAGGCCAGGATGACTAGAGAAACAAATTAAGTGGAACACATATATGTGTAAGTAAAAGCTTTATATCAAGAAGCTTCAAATATCAGGAAAACATCCCAGGTCATTCCAATTTAAGTCCATAAGTCCAATAGGGGTCCACAACTCCCTCTTCAGATTCACACAGTCTCAAGCAATGATGCTGAATACAGAAGGTCACAGGCCAGTGGGTGCAAAGCCTTGTGGAAGCAAGGGCAGTGGACACATCTCCATGACTCTGGCTGCCATCAGTGTCAGTCAGAAGTATGAAAGCAGAGAGTGAAGGGAAGGTCTTGAGGACCATCTTTACTAGAAAGTCACAGTCACAAGAAGGCACCTACAGGCCATGAGCTGAATGACAGACTAGACTCTTCCCCTACCCTTTTATATTTTAATGTTGACAGGGAATTGCGCAACTACCACAGTTATTAATAACCCGTCCTCCAATCCTGATGCCACATTCTTCTTCAAATAAGCCAGATGATTTGCTCAGTATAAAGATTGAATAAGAAAGGTCAGAGGAGATGAGTCCTGTGCACACCTTTCCTGATTTTAAGCTGAACAGTATTTCCTTGCTGTGTTGCACAACTCTCTCTTGATCTATGTACGAATTCCCCATGAGCACAATCAGATGTTCTAGAATTTTCATTCTTCTCAAGATCATCCATAGATTTTTATGGTCTACATAACCCCAAAGTCTTGGCATAGTCAGTAAAACACAAATAAACATCTTTTTGGTGTTCTCTGCTGTCAGCTAAGTTCCATCTGCCATCAATAGTGATATCCTTTATTATACTGTGCTCTTCTGAATCCAGCCTGAGCCTCTACAAATATATAGTTGCAGTCTTTGTTGCATAATCTTCAGCAAAAATCTCCTCTTGTGTTATATCAGATATTGGTCTATAATTTGAGCATTCTATTAAGTCACTTTTCACTGATTGAGCCAAGCAGCTGTTTTCAAATTTTCTCGTATAGAGGAGTGAGTGCTCCCAGTGATTATCAGCTCAGTGGAACATTTCAATTGCTAGTCCATCAACTCCTGGAACTTTATTTTTGGCTAATATTTTCCATACAGCTTGAACTACTTTCTTTTCTACCATTGGTTCTTGGCTAAAGCAGCAAAATGTCAAGTAGCTCTTTTTTGGTACAGAGACTGTGTTTTCTTCCCATGTTCTCTTGATGTTTCTTGCATCAATCAATATTTTGTCCACCGATACTTTCAGTATTGAAATTTGCTCTAGTATTATTTTTCCAGTTTAAAATAGATTAAAAGATTTAATTTATTGAGGGATAGTGGGGAGGAGAGAGCAGGGGAAGAGGGAAAGGGATGGAAAAGCCAATATTAGGCACTCTAGGGAAAAAGTGGATGACTGAAGAATGACAATAGCAGCAGACATGTGAAGGTGCTTGGCACACTATGTTTATTTATATATTGTGAAAAACAATGTATGATCCCCCAATAAAATGATTAAAAAATATATTGGCAAGAATATACTCAAAGACCAATGAACTAGAGAGCACTATTAGGAGATCTGAGACCAGAGCTCAACAGTTAGGTGAAAAGATATTGAGTAATTCCAAGAAATACTTGTGGCCTATTTGTCTGCAAAGGTTAACATGATCAAAACACTCTCATAACAAGTACATGTTATCTCTTTTGGCCTTTCAGAAAGCTAATAAACCAAATTCCTTGGACATTAAAACAAACAAACAAACAAACAGAATACATTGTAATGCCCTTTCTTTTGATGAGCCATTTGTTCTTTGAGTGGACTAGTTTCACATACTGGTAGTTGTTGCTTTGATTGTGTTTGCCTTCAGCATCACAGTGGTAAAGCTATGTGTCATCTCCTATTACAATATTTCAAGAAGATGTTTCATAATCTTATTTCCATTTGCTTAGAATTTCCATGAAATATCCTCTTCTCCATAGCTCATTTGGATGCAAGAATTTGGGCAACATGCAAAAGCATGCAAAACCATAGAATGTCAAGTTTTCTCAATTTTAATTTTCAGTCACTATTGTGTAAAATGAAAAAAAAAATTAGATGTCTAGGATGATAGCTACTTTTTCTGTTTTGCTCATGGATTTTTTTTCAGTATGATGCAAGGAAGTTTGATTGTTTGCTTTGCAAATTTTTATAAATTGTCTAGACTCAGGCTTGAGCTTCAACATAATCTCATCCTACCTCAAAAATATTATCCACCTGTAGGTTTCTGATTTCTTTGTTATTGTACCCATAAGTGAATTTAAATTCATCAATGATTTTATCATTCTTTTATGCCAACTTCATTATAAATGTGATGTTTTCTTCATTCTTCCTTCAATTTTGCAGAGTTTTTATTGCTCTAAGAACTCACTAAAGTGGATTTTTTCAAATTGATGTTCTATTCTTTGTTTTAAGATAAACTTTATCATATTGAGACATGGTATAGCAAGTTAGCATGAGTTGACTTTGGTGCACTTTTAAAAATCAATTCACAGTTTTTACATGCTGCTCTTTTTCCATAAATATATTGACTAACAATTGTAGTACATGCAAAACCATATAGACAAAGCTTTTTTAATGCTCCTTTTAATTGCTACTAAGATAATAAGAAGAACTGATTAAATGTAACCTGTATTGATTTCTTAACATTTTATGAGTAAGTTCTTTCTTTCTCCTTGACATTATTTAATGTTCCCCTCCTTAAATTAAACCAGAAGTGGAATATTCCTCCTAATTACATATCCCAAAGGTGTCAAACATTCTGGGTTGTCTTATATTTTATCCTTCTTATAAGCTAAAAATTTAGCCTTGTTACTGTCATATGTATGCTGGCAAAATACATGCAATATATACAATTCCTGGTCTGGCATAAATTACTTTATGAAATTTGTTATGAAGTTTGTTTATGAAGTTTGTTGGGTTCTTATTCTTACAGTGCAAGCCAAAGAAACTAGGATGACACATGTACATCAAAAAAACTATGTATCTATAGGAAAAAAATGTGTACCTGCATCTCTCATAATGGGAAATAATTATGCTCTATTTTTGTTCTAGGGGTTCATATCATTTTACTATGTTGAGCAGTAAATAAAATTGCTGCTTATGCTGGAAAGAAATATTTTTATATTTCAAATTTTGACTCCTTGTGCAAGTATATACCGCAATGTACAAACCAATGAACAAACTGAATATATGACATATTTTATTCCAAAAACATCTACACCTTCTTTTACTCTTTTGATTTCCAGTAAAGACCTCTGTAAACATGCCTATCTATTCATCACTATGATTAATCTGTCAACGAAAGGGACAAAAATCTGTTTCTCTCTCTCAGCCTTTAATTCAACCTGATATCCACAGGTTTTGGAGCAGTGGAATGAAACCAGCCTGAAAATTTTAAAAACACCTTGCAGTCCTTGTGTAAATCAACTGAAAAAAATTAAAAGTCCACATTTAAAAACAAATGCTGAAAGCAGGCATATTTCTTTGTAAATGTTTGTGTTGCTCATTGCAGATGACCAGAGATAGGACAGAAGTCCAAGAGTATTATTACTTATTGCAAAGATTCTGTCTTAATAGGCAGGAAGAACCTATGTCATTTCTATCCTTCACAATTTGCTAGTGACTTGAGCCTAATCAGGAAGTCTTCCAGGGTTTAAGATTAAACAAAAAAATTAAATCTTTTCTGATGACCTACAGTGAAGAGTCTTTGTTTCAGAAGAAAGACAGCTTAATGTGCAACTTACCCACAAAAAATATAGTCATGAGCTTGACTGACTACTGTCGGGTCCTTGCAGATGGTGCCCATTTGTGTCAGGGACTACCACCATTTCATTGCGGTGTCTCAGGTGATGATAAACTTTAATTTGATACCTACATGATCAAGAGCCATCTCTGCTATTGTCAATAGATTTCTCAAATAAAGTTAAGGGAACTGGCCATCAAGTACCGTGAAAAGCATTTTGTGGTGGTGCAAACTTTCAATTCAGTTTAAGTAGAGGTTATTTCAATATTGTTGTGTTTTGAGTTTTCTCTAATTAAGATTTCAAAAGAATTTCTAAAAGACAAGGATGATCAATGTCTTTCTGTCCCTTAATATCCCAGATCTGAAGTATTTTCTCCTCAGGTTTTTCATCTTCCACAGCCAAAGTTTGTTGGGGCTCATTTCATTAGTTAAATGTAACTGCTTAATAATATTTTCCTTCATGAACTCAGATGCATATGCATGAGACACAAAGGAATTTTAACAGTTTTATTGACATATAATTTCACATATCATGCAATTCAATGGGTCAGTCATATTAAAAACTTTGTGCAATCATCACTATAATAAGTTATAAAACATTTGCTTTTTCTTGTAATCATTGTTATTAGTTTCCCATTTTATTTCAACCCCTCATGCTATGCCCCAAATAAACTGTTAATCCAGTTACTGTATTTATAGACTAACCTGTCATGGATTCCACATAAAACACACATACACAAATAACATATAAAATATCTAACAATAATGACAAAACAAAACAGAAAAAGACTCAACCAAAAGAAAGAAATATTAAAAGCTAAAATTAAATGAAAAATGAATCAAAAGTGAGATCAAGTGACACTATCAAATTCTGGCTATTCACATCCATGGTCTATAGACAGAGGGGTTTCATCAGAGTCTTAATCCATGTAAGAACCCTGGAAAAACATTTTGGGCATTTTGTACCCTAATTTATCCCATTTGCCCCACTGAAATGTAGTCAATAAAATGATCTTTACATGTATACCAATTCAGAAAATTAGTCCTGATCATAGCACCTCAAATGAATTTTGATCCTATTACCTTCCCTTTGGTCAGGCTGCAGCACAGAGTGAATGTCAACTAGGTTGAGCTAGTGCCCTCTTCGAGGGCAAAGTGAAAAATCATGTCTAAAGAACACTCAGGACAAAACAAACATAAAGGTTTTGTCTAATTTTCAAATTATTTGTCTTTTTCATCATCTAGGAAGCAAATGAGAGTAGATTATCCTTACTAGTGATCACAAATTTTTAAAAGTGTAATGGAAGCTGCTGCATAAAGAATATGTTCCTGCCTCTCCAATCACAGCACCCCTATGAGAATAAGTAACTTCCCAAGACCAAGATTCTCAGCGATTTGACAATTACTGTTGTTAGATGCCATTGTCTTGGTTCAGACTCACAGTGTCCGGAAGCACAGCAGAACTACACATTGACAAGTCGGGCAGCATCCTCACTGTTCTTCCTGTGCTTGGGCGACTTGTTGCAGTCACTGTGCCAATCCAGCCTGTGGAGGGTCTTCCTCTTTCTCCCTGTCTTTACAAAGCACACTGTCCTTATCAACCGGTCTTTCCTGACAACATAGCTAAAGTGTGTGAGATGAAAGCTTGTCATGCTTGTCCCTAGGGAGCGTTCTGACAACATTTCTTTCAAGACAGATTTGTTTGTCGTTTTGGCAGGCTGTGCTACTTTCAAAATTCTTCTCCAGCATGATCATGCAAACACGTTGATTCTTCTACTATCATCCTTATTCCATGTCTCACTTTCACAGACATATGAGGGAATGAAAATATCATGGCTTGGATCTGATGCAACTTAGTCATAAAAGTAATAACCTTGGTTTTCAAAAAATAGTTTCTGTTTCCAAACAGATTTTGATCAATAGTCCATGTTTCCAAAGAAAGGAGACTTTGTTACTGCCAGTGTGTACTTTTCAAATTATGTCTCTCTCTCTCTCTATAGCCATTGACAAAGACCTAAGGGGTTTTTTTTTTATAGGAAAATGAGGTTTATTTATTTCTTGAATTGTAAGAGTAATCTGCTCTGTAGGGTTATGCCATTATTACCTAAATAGGTTTTCCACTAAAAAAATTACCTTTATAAATTGTCTCAAACAAAGGTTCCATGATGTACAGAAAACCAAGAGAGGCATGAAGAATTATATACCAGCAGTATTGTACTAATGTCTAATCACTGTGAAGATATAATTACCACGAAGTCTTATAAATGATTGATGTACTTACTTTTTTATAGTTAAGAAGAATGCCTTGATTACTAGAAAATATAATTTTCTTTTCTGATTTAACTAATGGCAGATGGTGAACTTTCTCTATATTCCAATAGAAATATTATAGATGATAAATATGCTTCTTTAACAACTAATTAGTACATGTATAAATGATCCTTTATCACATAATATAATAGGTTCTGGCAGTAAGCTGTTCATAGTTTTGGCTAATTCTGTCCAGTTTTTTCAGAGGAATACATGCAACATTCAAGAACTACTCTGGACTAGAAGTCAATATTTTCCACATGCAATCCCATAGTTGAAAACTCCATGTTTAGATATAATACATATTTTACAACATAAATACTATAATCGTTAATGCACACTAATGTGTGATTCCTGAGGGCATTTATATCACTTGAATATACTTCATTCACTGGCAAGTGAAAGTCTTAATATTAAATAAAGAACGCCTTGACTTGGTGGCTTGAGGGTTAAATGTTCATCAGCCTGGCTTCTTTCTTCTCAAAGTACTTGTGACTTCTGCTCTCATCATGTGCTCTCCTATTAAGCATGTTTTCTTAAATGTTAGTGTTGTGAAATGATCATGTTATCAGCAAAACCACCTATCTTTCATACATCAAGTGCCTAGAAAAATTCTTTAACATCTATGTCATGGACACAGAATTAGGAGGAGTTTTGCATCCAAAGTCCAATTAAGAAAGAGAAATAATTAATTATACATCTTCTGAGGGATGGTTCAGAAAGATGTGCTTAGAGCTTGGTGATCTGTGGTGGCCCATGCGTGGCTTTCCTACCCACTGAAGAGAAACTACATAGAGTAGATGTGGCAAAATATGAGCAAGGGAGTATCCCCAGAAGTACATAAAGCCGTCTAAATTATCTTTTAGATATTTTCAGTATTGTCTGAACATACCTCTTATTATAAATACGAAATGATACCTCTTATTATAAATAGTGTATATTATTTTAATAGTATTTACAAGTACAGGGGCAATGTCTGCCTTTTTGTTATGCTTCTAGAGTAGTTAAATATTCCAGCCATCTAATCCTTAACCCACATATAAAAAAGTGTGGCATGTTAACACTAATCGTCAAATAAGTGCACTGTGAGTTGGGAGGGGGCTGCTCTCTGCCTCAGTGTCAGTCCTAGACAGTAGACAAGCAGTTCTGTAATCTGCAACCCTAAGAAGAAGCCCCTGGTGGCTCAAAGGTCCTGGAAGTGTGGAAAACTCCTCACAGTGACCCAGGGGAAAAAATGTATGTGAGGGAGAGGTTACATCCAGTAACAGCCCCCACATTCCACAAGCTTTCCATTTTCATCTCTCCAAAGAGGATCATGAGACCTTTGCCAGGACTCAGAAAAATGGCAGCATTAGTTTCTAGACCAGGCATAGGTCCTTGCCAATCAGTCTGAGAGCCATGGCAGAGTCACCTTCTGCAGCCTTCCCCGATTCATCATTTATGCAGCTCAAAACACAGGTTCAGCGTCATTTTCAGACAAGCTTGCTTTCCATATTGCCAATAGATAGTGTAATTTGTGATAATCAAAATCAGCCTGAAATCTTTGCAAGATAATTGATTCTTGGGTATAGCTTGAATTGTTAAGTAGAACCTGTATATTCGCTATACACAATTCCATTACACAATGTAGAGAACCCGTTTTTAAAAAGGAAAAGGAAAGCAAGATAGTTTTGAAGGCACTGAGACATTAATGAGAATTGCTGATTATTATGTTTTCTGATCTTTCTGACCTTAATATTACTGACAGCTTCTGTCACTCTTTGAGAAGGTCACTAGGATCATTTATAAAACCTAACATATTACAGCAGATATTTTAAATTTCGATAAACCACAGTCCTATTAAAGCTATTTTGCAGTTAAATTATTCAATGTGGGTAGGTAAATTGAACCATTTCATTAATGGCAGTATCTATGGGTTGTTTTCCCTTTTCATGTAAATTACGACCCATTGTAATGATGGGTTAGGTCATCTGGGGGTGTCTGGAGGCCAGGAACTTTGAAAGAAAATCAGGGTATTTTTAGAGCTAGAAAAGCTTTGTTCCACATTTCACTCTAATAAAACACAGCATGAGATTGGCATCATCATATTGAGATTAAAGTACACATATTGAGCAAAATGTCTTTTTAGTTATTGTATGTATATTATCTGATTTTTCAAAATGTGAGAAGCTTAATCTTTCCTGCCATAACAGTGTGTGATTTTTAAAATACATATTCACACAGAGAAATTAATGTCATTAGCCAAATGATCACATAATTTTAGTTCAGCACCTCTGCAAGTTGAGAAAGAAAATGCACTGCATCATAATACCTTTCACTGAAACATTGCACAAGTAGACAATTTTAATAAGCTATAGCACTCAGGAGATATGAAAATACAATATTAAGAGTCAGGTTGAGAATACACAATTAGGATAAGTCACATTGCTTATTCAACATCACACCCCATACTAGATAACTGTTTCTCTACTATAATTGTCATTATCAGCAAAACAAGCTTAGAGTAGAAAGGGGAAAGAAACACGAAACATTAGGAAGAGATCTATACTGATTCCTCTAATAGGGAATTTTGCAAAGCAATGAGCAAGCATCCATGAAATTGGCAATGTGATCAAAGAGAATGCTGAAAGCATTAAACTTACTGTTTGCATGTTTAACATTTCTACTTCAATTTTTATCTTTTTTGAAAGTGCAAATATTCATGATCTTGCATGAATATAATTATAGAGCTTATAGTCACACATGTATTCTTTAAAAAGAAATAGAAATATATTGGCAATGCATGATTCTTTTTAGACCATGAACACTTAAAAACAAATAAGTTTATATATTAAATGGGCAGTCTATTTCTCTCCTATTATTCAAGTTACTTCATTTTTGTTTGGAGGAAAAAAGAAAAAATCACTACTTATATCACTGAAATTTAAGTATTAAATAATTTAATGGAAAAAGAAGTGGTGATAATCAAGAAACACAAAAGTGAATGGTTTCTCAGAGCAGTCACTTTTAAAAGTAAAATATTGTATAATGTTTTCATAGCCACATTGAGAAATTACCACAAATTGAATGCCAAAGGCCACATACATTTTCATTATTTTGTAGTTCTTGATATCAGAAGCATAAAGTAGGACCGCATGGCTTAGTTCCCCAGACAGTTCAAGGGAAAATCATTTTCTTTCATTGTTGCTTCCAGCTTTTATTGAACTTGTCAAAATCCTTTGTCTCTTGACCCTTTCCTCCATCTTCAAAGATAGCAGCATTGCATGTTCAAATCTCACTTTTGCTGTCATTTTGTTGTAATAGTTGCATTGCTTCTAATGATTCCAATTTTTATGTACCCCTGTAAAGAGGGGAAAAAAGTTAAATTGACTGTCCTCTTAGAAAAAAAAAATGTGGCCAGCATATATTCTCAGGAAACAAAAGGTCAGGATCTAACCTATTTGGAAAGAATGTGTCAAGATATAAATGATTGTTTCAAAATCAATGTGATTATAAATAAGCAAATTGGTCAAGATGTGAAGTGTTTCAGGAAAAATGTCAGCATACTTTGATACTAGAACCAATTTTCAAAAGGAAATAGGTAAGAGACTTATAAAAGAGGTTAAACAAGATAAGTCTGTAATCCAGGAGATTCCTTCTACTATCTGTAAGTAGTACTCTCCCCTTTGATGAAAGTATGTGGCAAATTCCAGTAATCAAATTTGACAAGACTGCTAGTAGCCAAGATTATTTCGGAGTGATGCTTTGTATTGTCTCATCAGCTGAAGTACTTGCTGAGGGCAAAAGGGATACAGAAGAAGTAGTAGAAGATGGTAAACTCTCTAAATGCCAGCTGTGGGCATTTGATCACTTGCAAAATGAGAAATTCATTTGTTTCTAGTATTTCATATTTGTATATGTATAAAATATTTTGCTGTGCTTACTTACAAAATATAAGATGTAATGAGGCAAGTGTGTTTTCTTTGTAAGCCTCAGTTGTATCATGTTTGACTTAAGTATGATTTTATTACTGACTTTGTTTAAAGGTGTGTACAGTATAAGATGTTTACAGGTGCCAAGATGACAAAGGGTTCACTGTGTTAGGTATCGAGTCAGCATGACTTAACCAGGATTCTTAGTAGTTTGGCAGTAGCAGCCTGCCTCATAATGTGATTTATTATAATATTGTCACCTGCTGTGAGCAACCAAGCAAGTGTGAAAAGATTAGGATGAATAACTCCTTGCTGAAGACATATCCCTAATAACATTTCCTAGGGGTTGTGGAGTATTTCCTATATAAGAAGATGCTGTGAAGAACTTCCTTTATGCTAGTCTACATCTTGCATTTGGGTCATCAGCCTCTGGTTCTTTGACTTAAACAGTGACTCACACTTTTGCCTGGGAACAATCAGCACTCACCATCTGATGGGCCATACTTGGATTCATGAGTCTCTGAAACAACAAGCTTGACCTTCTGACCATGGATCCATCCCCGACTGCATTCACAAGTATGTGGTCTTTGCATTTCCTGATTTTTCAGCCACATTAGTCAGAAAAAAATCTCAACCTTTACATTAGACTCAAGCACTTGAACTAGATTAGATTTACCTGATTCTATAATAGTGTTAGCCATCTTCTTGATATGTATATATCTTTATATCTTTAATATATATGGGGAATTATATAGATGAGTATATATACAATAGATTTTATATATAGGAACTTTTATATACACATGATAGATTTTATATGTGGGATATTTTATATGTGTGTGTATATGTATATATTTGTGTGTGTGTATATATATATATATATATATATATGAATGTGAGACACAGTGGATAGTGAGATTCCTAGCCCATAAAGGAAGATGTTTGAAATCTCATGATTGAGAAGTGGAGGACTAATGAAAGACTTGGATGTTGACTGAGAAGAGACACTGCTATAGAACAAAAACTATTTTTTTCAAGTTTATGATTATACTGACTGCAAATAACCCCCCAAACCTGTGTGGTTTGGTCTCTAAATGCTGTGTCACCATTGCAATGGATTATTGGTAGAGCAGATATGGAGAGCACCACAGAGGAAGTCTCTGCTTTGTGGTGAGTGACCTTGGGATGATGTGGAGCTTGCATCTCTTTTTCCTTTGTGAAGTCAAAATAAGTAAGATATGACCATCAGGAAATTTACTCAATAGTAGATCAAAATAAAATGAAATCTTTGGCAATTCCAATCATTGTCTGTCATGGAATTATCCACTGTGGAGCTATGAAGTTTTGAACATGCAAGGTGATGCATGTTAAAGGTTGTGCTATTTATATGTACATCTGTAAATGCTTAAGTTCCTGTTGGTTTTCAGCTATCAAGTTTGTGTTATCTGCATATAAAATATACATTTCTCTGATTTTTTTCTCCATATATGCAGGGGGATGCATTATTTAATGTGACTCTTCTAGCCAAAGCCTCTAATTCCCACAAAACAGCCATCTTCAACATGAGTCTGGTAAGAAAGTGGGGGGAAGATATTGATAGATTAACCCGTAAATAACTGTGAATTAGATTCCCTGGTATGCTATCGTGATGGGTATGAAATCAGTCATGTGTGAAGCACGCCAGCTTGTGGGACCATGAGCTGTCAAAGGGATCAGTTATCAGGCTTCAAGAACTAAAAATCACAACATTGCGAGCTCACTTACCTGATATGATCACTGATGACAAATGTGTGCATAAGCAAATGTGGTGAAAAAACTGATGGTGCCCGGATATCAAAAGATGAAGTGCCTGGAGTCTTAAAGGCTTGAGTAAACAAGTGACCATCCAGCTCAGAAGCAATAAAGTCCACATGGAAGAAGCACAGCAGCCTGTGTGATCACGAGGTTTTAAAGGGATCCAGTGTCAGGTATCAAAGAACTAAAATTATATCATTATAAATGATGGGGAATACAAATTGGAGACCCAAAGCCCTCAATCAGTGAAGTGACATCCTCTTACAGAGTGGTTGCAGGAAGGAGATGAGCTAGTTAGGGTGCAGTGTAGTAGCGATGACATATGCAACTTTCCTCTAATTCTTAAATGTTTCCTCCAACTCACTATCATTATCAGACAAATCCAGTGAGACCAGGGGATGGACACTGGAGTCAGAAACATGGGGAAATTAGGATATATGTTTCCTTAGTGGTGGGAGTGGTGATACTGGGAGGGCAGACAAGAGTTGAGTAGAAGGGAGTAACCCAATTGCAGGGATCTACATATGATCTCTATGGAGTATGGACAGCGGGGAAGTGGGTGAGGGACACATCAGACTAAGTATGACATGAAAAATTATTAACAATGTGTAAATTATTAAGAGGGAAGGAGAAGTGGTGGGAAAGGAAATATGGGGACCTGGTACTGGGGGCCTAAGTGGAGGGAGGATGTTTTGAGAGTAATTATGGCAAAAAGTGTGAAAATGTGGCCTGCATACAATTGATATATGTATGGATCATGAAGGGAGTTGTATGAGACCTCAATAAAATGTCTCATTAAAAAAAAGGTGGGGGAAAGAGGAGTTTATACCAAGGACTCAAATGGAAAATATTTGGAAATGAAGATGGCAACTTGTGTACAAATATGCTTGATACAAATGATGTATTATTGAGTGTTGTAAGAGCCCCCAATAAAATCATTGGGGAAAAGAAATCAGTCATGTGAGGAGAAGGAAAAGAGTTCTCATTAGGAGACAGGGGTGGAGTACATCATCTGGACCCAAGATTCCTGCAGAGAGAAACTCTGCATTCAGAAGACAGCTGTGACACTAGAGAAGCAGTAGCAAAGCCTTGAGCTAGAACAAGTGCTGGACTTCTCAACCCACAGAACAAGTAGAGCTGAGTGCTTTTGTGCAAGAGACAGGCTTGCAGAATGGGTGCTGCCTCTGGGTGCTTACCTGGAAAAGCTGGGCCTTCTCATCCAGAGAATTGAAGCCGAGTGCCATTCGCCTGATGGCTCCTGGAGTAGGGTACCTCTGGGCACTGAATTTAAGGATCTCAGTTTGCTGACCCTTGGAACATGGGATGAATGCCTTTGGCTTACAGTAGATTGGTATGTCCCTTTGGGAATTTATTAGTAGACCTGAAGGAACTTTGTGACATATCCTGATAAACAGCTATCCTGAGCATTTTTCACTGGCATTACAACCTGTTAACTTCCTTAATAAACTCTTCACTCATGGATTCTGTGTCTCTGTGTCTGTGTAGCCATGACAATGGGTATTAGAACCCAGAGATTAAGTAAAAAATACTAAAATATCTCAGTATTGTACAGCTTCTTGTAATGTTTTCTCAACATACAAATTGAGTAAGTGTGATAAAAGGATATAACTCTGATACACGATATGCCTAATTTTGAATCAGGCAATCTCCATTTGCTCTGATCATATAGTTGCCTTCTTGCTTATGTATTGGTTCTGCATTGAGCAAAATTAAGTATTCTGAAGTTTTCATTCTACACAATGTTATCCATAAATTTGTCTGATCCAATAAAAATATTTTGCATAGTCAAAGAAATACAAATGAGTATCATTCTTTTATTTCTAAATAAGATCCTTCTGGGGCTGAGCCCCCGGTGGCGTAGTGGTTGTGCACGGGACTGCGGCCCACTGGGATGGAGGTTCAATTCCGGCTCCCAGGAGCAAAGGCTGGGTCTCCTACTCCCACCACCTGAGGGCAGTGATGCCTAAAAAAAAAAAAAAAAAAGATCCTTCTGAAGTGAACTATGATTCTTTTGTTCCTTTTCTTCTAAACCAGATTTGGATTTTGGCAGCAAAATTTACTTGCATGTGATATTAATGATTTTAATATAATTTCTGCATTCTGTTGTTGACTATTTTGGTAATGGCACAAATATAGATTCCCTCTAGTCAGCTACCCAATTTCGCAAATTTCTAGAAATAACCTAATGAATATTTCCAGTGCTGCATTTGTTCCTAGGAAATTTAATTTGGGATCATGCCTTCACCTTGTACATTTGCCTATAATCACTTAAGTATTTGATTATATGCTACTTCATAAAAGAGTTAAATGTGGGATAGTTCTCTCATTTTCCAAGGTGGGACCATGCCTGTAGATGAATACAAGTCATAAAAAGGCATACTGAGCTTGAAAATGATAACTATATTTTGGTCATGGATTATCATTCATTGCACAGCCTCAAAACAATAGATCTGAACCCGCCATTTTTCCAAAGTTCACCTATTTCCTAACTTTGGGATAGTGGTTGTCTGCTTCTTTTACCAGGAGTGTATTCCAAGCTAAAATTTAAAGGAACATTTCAGTTTCTTAGTTCTGATTCTATTAAGTTCAAGGCAGAGTCCAGTTCATTCACTTGGTGTGTTTTCCACTTTGACTATTTCTAATATGGTCTATGAAGGATGTTGTGCATCTCAAAGGATAGAGTCCAATATCTCTGTTGTCTATATGATGCTACCTGGGTCACCAGGGTTGTTTGGAAACTAGGCCAAAAGTGTCCAGTTAGGAACATAATGTCAGGTATATTCACCTTCTGAGAATTTTCTCAATGGTGGTGCCCTACCCATTTTACTTATTGTGGTAACAGAATAACCTGCTGTCAGTTTGAGATGTAGGAGTGAAGAGGTGGAGTTAAGCCTGTCTGTCAGGTTATAGCTTCATGGACCTCATTTGGCAGCTCCGAGGTGACAAATAGCTCTCTGGAGGCAGGGCACTGGTTCACTCACTGTGAGAAATGCTTGCTCAGAAGCCACATGGAGCCACCCTAAGCCAGCCAGAGTCCTGGGAGCTGGAGAAGCCACAAGGAGACTCAAACCAGTGCTGAGAGACTAGTACCAATACTCGATCCACAAGACTTTCCACCTCACTGGCCTGTGATCTTCTTGTATTTGATGTCATTGAATGGCTGCAAGAGTTTGAATAAGTATCTATGGACTATTATCGCCATATGAGGTAATATCAGATTTATGGACTTGATCTGCATCAGGCTGGAATATTTTCTCAATATTCAATTGCTCTTGAATATAAAGTGCTCTCTTACATACATGGGGGTGTGTCTGACTTTTGTTTCTCTAGTCTACCCTGACTCACGATCAGAAATAAAATCTATTTTACCCATACAAAAATGTCTCTCCACAACCCCCAGTCTTGATCATGTTAAGGTTCATGAACTATACTTGTAAGATTTCCTGCTCATTTCCAATGGCCACAAAACATTGTTATATGGCAAGAATCAGTTGCTTAGATGGTTTTCTCCCTCTCCATTTAACATGGGAGACTGAACCCTTCTGGAGCAGGGTTGCTTCTCTTTTGGTGGATTTTAAAATACTCTAATAAGAAAATAATATAAAGTTTATTTTTTTGATATTTATTACATCATTCAATGTTATGTTCATAGAAGTTTTTAATAATACAACCCGAGGCTTGATTTTTTTTGTAGTTGTTTCATTTTAAGTTATGCTGAGCATGTTTTCTCTATTGGGATGAAATGGTAAAGGTCTCATTATTTAAATAAAGTTGCACTCTTGTAGCCTTATGTAAACTTTGCTTTCAGCCAGCACATTCTCATGCAGTGGGACTGGTATCTAATTTATATACAATCCATTCAACAGCTTCCATTTCTATAATCCCTTTGCTTGTATTCTGCCTCCTCGGTATTTGTTGTTGTTGCTATGGACAATTGGTATTCCTGTTTCGTTGATGCCCTTACCACGTGTTTATCTTGTTTATTGAATAAATCAACACGAGTTGTTACAAAAGAATTTCTGAGTTTTTAAGCTGAAAAAGGGGGGGCTTAGTTTAAGCATATTAAGGGACTCCAGAATGCTCATCACCAAGAGAAACACATATACACACACACAAAGATAAGATAAATTAAAGCTCAAAGTAGGGCAGAGCACTAGGCAGTTTATCAGCCAAGAGAAAACTATCAAACAATGAAGGTTCACTGTAAAACAAAATAATTACCAATCCCTGAGGCATATTCCATGCTAGAAATTTTATTTGATTGTGGGAGACCAAAGCTTCAAACTACTCTTAACATCTTTTATAAATGAGGCTGGTTTTCCCCCCACCCCCAGCCTACTCCCTCACCAAGAGAGTTGTATGGAATTGATGTTCAAAAGCAGAATAAGCTGAATGCATTTAAAGCAATTTAGTATTCCACTGATCATTTTGATAAAATGAGGTTCCATCTGCTATTGTTTTCTTTTATTTGGGGAAATTTGTTCCCATTTGTGCTATCTTCTCCTTCCTATTTGAAACTCAGACTTTGTAAGATGATCTGGTATACCTGCATGAGAGATCCTGAGAAGTTTATGAGTTTAATTAAGATTTGTTTTTCTATTTGTTTCCATCAATCTTACAAAGAAGTTTCATCATAAATATTTTTTTGAAAATTGGGCTTTGTGTTTTGTGGTACAGTATTTGTCTTACTTTTTAGTTCCTGTCATGTTTTTATTGAGAGCTTGCCTTTTGGCTATCTTTATGCCTTGTATGAGATTAGATGCCATCACTGACTTCAGGATACTGTCAATATATTTGGTATTTTCTCTTCCACGAAATAATGACTCTTTCACCTATTGATTAATCTGGATTTTATTAGCTTCTCTGGAGATATCTGATATAAATTGGTCCATTAGAAAAGTGTTTTTATTGATTGGCCTTACACAGCCTTAAAAAGAGAAGTTATTCTAGTTTTACCTTTCAAATGTACAGGTGATAGAGTTTTGAAAGTATAATGAGTATGACTAATAAATGATATTTTAATTTAAATTACCATATCCTCTTAAGTATATTTGAATTACTTTCATCATTTAGTGATAAATGTTTTTATAAATTAGTGCCAATAATACCTTCTAATCCCACAAGAAATTATACTGTCAGGTACCCACAAGGGCAGTTCCACTTTGTCTTATAAGGTCTCTTTTTTGGCATTAATTCAACATCAGTGACTTGAGTTAATCCAATATAAACATATATAAATGAACTTAGAGTAGCTCATTTTTCTTGTTAATGAGTCTCTGAGACCCATATTTTTCAAAAGACATGTTTGAAAAAGGTGCATATCTCAATTAGGTAAAAATTCCTTCTTTTAAGCAGAAAATTGCTTAAAACAGAAATATATGGATTTACCTGGAAGTAAACTAAGAAAAACTGCCTTCATATTACTGCTGAAAATTGAAGGAAACACCACCACCATTCTTAAAATGCAGAAAGATCTAAGGTTACATTGAGGAAACATGAGAATTTGACATCTTAATGCAAATATAGACTTTTTTTCATTTTAAACAAAGATTTTATTGGCATATAATCCATATAACATGCAATTCAATAGTTATGAGTGTTATGATCATTACCAGCATCAATTTTAGAACATTTCCTTCTTTCTTGTTCTTGTTGTTGTTAACTCCCTCTTCCCCCCGACTTCCTCTGCCATGCCACCAAGAAACTATTAGTTCAGTTATTGTCTCTAACAATGTACCTATCCTAGATTTTGTATACAGAAAAACATGCAAAAGCAATAATAAGAGATGAAAGCAAAAACATACTAAAAAACCTAATGACAATAATAAAATAAAGCAGTGGCAACACTCAATAGAAAAGGAGTAGAAAATATTTAAAAACCTGGAACAAATTTAAAATGGGTAAAAAGAGAAATCAAATAACAATGTGTTAAATCGTTGCATTTTCAATGGTTCACTTTGCAATGTCCTCTGCAAGGCTCTTCATATTCCTCATCCTTGGTCAGAGAGGTTCACCCTTGCATTCCCTCCACCCCACCCTTCTCCACCCCTCCAGCAGCTCCAATTCAACCACCGGGCTGAAGGGGCTCAACCATCTTGGTTTCCTCACATCCCCAGCTCCCCTCTCCACTAGGAAACCCTCTCCAGTCCATCTGGATTTGTGGGGTAGAGTTGGGACCATGACGGTAGGGGGAGGAAGGCTTCAGGAACTAGAGGAAATTTGTATGCATCATCACTGCCTGGATGCCCCTTGACTGGTCTGTGTCCTCCCTGTGACTCCCCTGTAAAGGGGTGACCAATTACCCACCAGTGGGCCTTAGGTTTCCATCCTGTTCTCCCCCTCATTCGTAACGACGCAATTCTTATACTTTGATGCTCAATACCTGCTCCCTTCAGCCCCTCTTAATCTCACATGCTGGTGTGCTTCTTCCATGTGGACTTTGCTGTTTCTGTGCTGAATGGTGACTCAATAATTTCCAAGTCTTTGAGAGTCCAGACATTCAATCATTTGGTAGCTGGGCACCATCGTTTCTTCTACCCTGTTTGCTTCTGTATCCATTTGTCTTCAGCGATATCGGGAGTCAATTGGTCCATTGATTTTAGATTTGGCTCTATGATGCCTGATGCAAATATAGACATTTTACACAAATTTTACATCAATAGTAATTCTGCTTTTGAATATGTAAACCTAAATAATTTTTAAGATTTTTCATTAAGTTAACTAATATTTAGTTGAATTAATAAATAATTAATGTTTGTAAGAGGCTTGGGGTTTTTTGAAATCAAAGGTCAGTGTCTCTGAGTTGTCTGTAAGTCAAGCAGTGCTCCCTGGCTGCCTAGAACCCAACCAGGTCCTTCTTTGGCAGGGTCGCACCAATCAGCTGCCTGGCTCCCTTGTTCTTGGTATGCAGTGACTCATCAGTCGCACTGCTCAGGTAGTATTATTCCCTGTCCTTGCTACCCTGGTGACTATACCACAAACCCCAAAGTCTCCAATACAAAGAGACACTATAGGGCACTATATGTGTCCTGTGTCAAGATTTCAGAGGTGTTTCGAAGCAGACTGTTACTGGTGCTATTATTAGAGATATGTAACAAGGAAAAAACATAATTTTAAAATATTATTAAAAGGAAATGCATTTAACATGGTCAAGGCTTTTATTTATTGTGACAAAAAGTTTGATGAGTTAATTTATGAGTTTTTTAAAGTGCTTAAATCAAATAACAATGAATTGAGCTTCTTGCTTTGCAATGACAACATTTCCTTTGATAAGTGAGTTGAAGAATTAATCTTTTCTTTGTACAATATGCCTCATAAAAGGGGTTCTTCTAAAAGTTAATACCTCCAATAAAATTACTTTAATTTTTTTTCTTTTACTATACTGGGGGTTCTTTCAACTCTTTCACAATCCATACATCCATCCATTGTATCAAACATATCTGTACATACATTGTCATTCTCTTTTAAAAAACATTTGCTTTCTACTTGAGCCCCTGGCATCAGTTCCTCATTTCCCCCTCACTATCCCCTGCTCCCTTGATAATTTATAAATTATTCTTCTTTTTCATGTTTCAAACTGATTACTGTCTCATTTCCTCCACCATCTGCTGTCTGTGCTCCTGGTATGAGGTCCATACATCAATCATTGTGATCAGCTTCTCCATACTATCCCCCCCACACACCACACACACCTTACCCTTCTAATATCGCTGCAGCCTTTATTGCTTCTGAGGAGTCTATTTGTTCTAGACTCCCTGTGTTTAGAGTTCTTATCTATACCAGTATACGTGTTATGATCTAGTCAGATAGGTAAGATAGAATTCAGGTCATGGTAAGGGGTGGAGACAGGGAGGAAGCATTAAAGAACTCGAGGAAGGTTTTGTGTTTCATCAGTGCTACACTGTACTCTGACTGACATGTGTCTTTTTGTAGCCTTACAGATGGACTTTGTGTCCCCACTTTGCTTCCCCCGTCATTCCCAGTGACATACTCTTTGTTTTCTTTTGGGTCATTGATCTCTGGCACCTGTTCCCAAAGGCACCTCATGATCACATAGGTACTTGTGCTTCTTCCATGTGAGCTTTGTTGCTTCTCAGTTAGATGGCTACTTGTTTATCTTGAAGCCTTTAAGATCCCAAACACTATATTTTTTGATGGACGGGCACTATCAGTTTTCTTCATCACATTTGCTTATGTACCCATTTTGTCTTCAGTGATCATGTCAGAAAGGTGAACATCCCAGAATACTGGGCTATTAGAACAAAATGTTCTTGTGCTGAGGGAGTACTTAAGTGGAAGTCCAGTGGCCCACTGCTACCATAGCACTTTATAAATAAATATATGTATCATATATTTCAGACCATAAGATGAACATTTTTCCCTGAAAAGTGAGAGAAAATCGAGGGTGCATCTCCAAGTCCAAAGGTGTGGTAGCCCAGAACATATTAATATATTGGTACTATTGGGTTTAAATATTTTTTCTTGTTTATTGCTCTAAAAACGGGGTGTGCTTATGGTCAGATTCATCATATGGTCCAAAAAATGTGTTACATAACTCTATTCTCTGCCATTTACATATTCACATGCCTGTATTGAGACCTTTATAACTGTCCTCAGCCTCCCAGTTTGTGCCTCTATTTCCTTTTACTTTATTTGCTACTGTCATGTTCAGCCTTCATTCAGATTTTGGTAATTCCTCTAGGCTACACTAGGCGGCCTCCACCCGCCCTCCCCCGTCACTGCGCCACCTATGCCCCCCACGCCATTATTTTTCGACCTTTTATGTTTCCTTGTCCATGGGTTTGTTGGCATACCTTTCCTTTTCCAACAACTGTGCTTCTCCCATGTCCCCCAGTCAGTCCCATTGTTTTCTCCTCTGAATTGTTTGTCCCACTTATCTTGTCCAGACCTGCATAGACAACAATGTGGGCAAAAAAAAAAAAAAAAAGACAAGCATACTCAAACTTACCAAAAAAAAAGAAGACAAAAGATAATTCAACAGCATCTAATACAGCAAATCAAAAAAAGAAAAGAAAAGAAAAACCAACAGAACAAGCTGAAAAGTCCTAAAGCAGTTCCAGGTCTGTCTGTTTATCTTTAGGAATATTTTCCAGTGGAGTCCACTGGGCTGCCATTTCCTGACCCCAAATCCACCTTTGGCATTCCTTGGGACATTTTTTGGCTTCCCTTTCTACTCCACTGTAGATCTTTTTTCATTGCTCACCCCGCTGAGGTGGGGTCAGATTGGGCACATCTGCCACACGGTGCCATCCCCAGTCCTGTCCCCCTTAGCACTATGCGTGAGTGATGAACACGTCATCTCATCTCATGATGATTGCTGTGCTCTCCTTTCAGTGCCTTGGCTGCTCTGAGCTGGAATATTATACTCAGAAGTTGGTGGCTGGGGTGCGTTCTATTCTCTCCTTCCTTTGTGCCCCCCTTCCTAAGCTGCAGCTTCACTGCTTTCCTCTGAGGGGTATTCCTCTGGTGTGCAGTTGGGGGTTATCACATGGTTGGAATAGGGGCCATCCCTCTGACCTCTCTATCAGTCCCCTGGTTCATGCCTGTACGACGTTGCATTCATGTCTTGGCATGCTGAGTTGTAACCTGGTCCCTCTAAACAACAGACTAGGTGGGATATAGTTCTCTCTCTCTCTCTCTCTCTCTCTCTCTCTCTCTCTCTCTCTCTCTTTCTCTCTCTCCTTCCTCTTTCCTCCTTGATTTGGGTTTGGCACCTGTCATAGTACCTGGACCTCGCAGGGAAATGAATGTATTCAGTAGTTTGTGTCTCCTCCTTCTTCTCTTTCTCTCCTCCTCCTTCTTCATTGCTTGCCTCAGTGGCCTCTCTTGCCCTGTTGTGTTTGGTTTACTTCACTTAGCGTAATTTCCTCCAGTTCTTCGCATGCAGTGATGTGTTTCATGCGTTCTTCACAGCTTTTTTTGGTTTGTGTAGTATTCCATTGTAGGTATGTGCTAGTTTTTATTCCATTGACCCATTTGGGTTGTTTTCAACTTGTTGAAATTGTGAACTGCACCACGATGAATACTAAAACACAGATCTTTGACCGTGGTTCATTTCTTGCCTCTTCTGGGTACATTCTCAGAAAGGGGATTGCTGGGTCATATTGGAGCTCAATTTCCATCTCTTTTATATATTGCCAAGTTGATTTCTATAATGGTTGTACATACCTACAGGTCCACCGGCAGTGGATAAGAGTTCCTACTCCTCACAGCCTCTCCAACTCTTGTTATGTTATGATTTGTTTAATTGGTCTTTCTTTTACGGTGTTATGTAGTATCCCATTGTTGTTTTAATTTGTATTCTCTTATGGCTAGGGATCTGGAACTTTTTCTCATATTTTTATCAGTCATTTGAATTTCTGCCCTTGAGCAACTTCTGTTCAGGTTCTTTGTCCATCTCCACAGTGAGAAATTGGGTTTTTCTTGTTGTTAGTTAGCAGAATATTGTAGATTTTGGTAATAAGATCTTTGTCTGCTGTGACATTGCTAAAGATGTTTTCTCAATCCGTGTTCTCTCATTACTCACTTGGAAAATTATTTCTTTATATATAATATATCCCACTTATCAAATTTGTGTCTCCTCTCTATTTGTGTCCATCCCTATTTCCGATAGCCTAAGTATTCCCTGAGTCATAGTTCTCATGTTTTTCCCAATTTCCTCATTGATGATCCTAAGTTTGGTATTTTAGCTCTAGGCCTGTGATCTGCTTTGAGTTTATACTAGTGCATGGAGTGAGCTAAGTATCTTGCTTCATTTTATATATATATATATATATATATATATATATATATATATATATCCATTAGTTTCCAGCAACACTTATTGAAGAGAGCATCTGATTTCCATTTGATATATTTTGGGCCCTTATCAAAAATCAGTTGTCTATCTGCTGATGTTTTTATTTCTGGGTTTTCAGCTCTTCTTCACTGGTCTAAGTATGTGTCATTATATCAATACCACACTGTTGTGACCACTGTGACTGTATAATAGATGTGAAAGTCAGGAAAAGTAAGCCCTCCAACTTTGTCCTTCTTCTTGGGAAGTTCTCTGCTAATTCTGGGGTTCTTTCATCTCCGTATGAAGTTGGTGATCAGTTGTTTTCCAATTATTTAAAGATCATAGTAACTGTATTGGGATAGCATTGAACTTATATAGTGCCTTGTGTAGATATGACAGCTATACTGTATTGAGTCTTCTGATTCATGAGCATAGAATATCCTTCAATTTGTTGAGGTCTCTCTTGGTTTGCTGTAATAGTGTTCTGTAGTTTTTCTCATATTTTTTTTTCAGTCAGGTACATTCCTACACATTTCAATTTGTGCTAAGCTATTGTGAAAATACTACCTTTTTTATCCCTTTTCTTTCTTTCTTTTTTTTTTTTTTGTGTGGGGGGGCATCACTGCTCTTCGGCAGTGGGAGTAGGAGGCCCAGGCCCACTGCTGGAATTGAACCTCCGTCCCAGTGGGCCGCAGTCCCATGTACAACTACTATGCCACCGGGGCTCATCCCCTTTTTTATCCCTTTTCTAAGGTTTTGCCACATTTATAAAGCAGTCCTATACATTTCTGTCTGTTAATCTCATGTCCTTCCACTCTGTCATATTCTTCTTTAGTTTCTCACATGCCTCCAGTGGAACTTTGCAAAGTTTGCATATATAAAATCATATCATATGTGGTTAATAAGAATTACACTTTTCCTTCCTTAGATGAACACCTTTGATGTCTTTTCTTTGTCTGTTACTGTTAGCTTGGACCTCTAGTACAATGTTAAACAGGAGTAAAGACAAAGAGTATCCTTCTCTGGTTTCCTTTTTCAGAAGGATTGATTTTATCTTTTCTTCAATGATGGCCACAATGACTCTTGTTTTTTTATGTAAAGTTTGTATTATATTGAAAAATTTCCCTTCCACTTCTACTTAAATGTCTTAAACAGAAATTGGTGTTGGATATAGTTGAGTGCTTTTTCTGTACCTACTAGTATTATCATGTGGTTCTTACAATTTTTCATTTAAATGTGGCAAATAATATTGATGGTCTTTTGTATGTTGAACTATTCCTGCGTCCCTTGTATGAATCCTACTTGGTCATGATGAATTGTTTGTTTTATATACTTTTGTATTCTGTTAGTCAGAATTTTGTTAAGGCTAGTTGCATTGGTATTCATTGGGGAAATTGGTCTATACTTCTTGATTCTTGTGGAATCCTTGCCTGGTTTAGGTATCAGAATTATATTAGCTGAATAGAAAGTGTTAGGAGTTTGTCATTTTTTCCATATTTTGGAAGAGTTTATGTGGGATTCATGTCAGTTCTTCCCTGAATGTTTGGTAGAATTCTCCTGTAAAGACAGGGAATATTTTTGTTGATAATTCCTTGATAATCTTTTCTATTGCTTCTGGGTCTTTGAAGTTCTTGATGTTTATGGGGGATATTGTAAAGAGGGATTGTTTTTCCAAGAATTTGTCCATGTAGTCCAAGTTCTTTAATTCTTTGGAATACAATCCTTTGTAGTACAATATAATTATCCTTTTGATTTCATTATTTTTCATTGTAATGTCCCCTCTTTCCTCCTTCACCCTTGCTGTTGAAATCTGTCTCCTCCCTTCTTTGGTTATGTTTGCCTGTGCCCTCTCTATTCTGTTCTTTCAAAGAACAAACTTTCATCAGCTTTAATTTCTGTATAGTTTTCTTATTTTCCCTCTCCTGAATCACTGCCTTATTTTTATTATGTCTTTTCTTATGCTATTTATAGGATTGTCCTTTTGACTCTGCTTTAATTTCTGTAAATTTTGTGCCAGCATATCAGTCCTACTTTTCTCTCCCGCTTTCTTGTGTGCATGTATTTCTATGAAATTTTCTCTAATAACTGTCTTTGCTGTGTCCCAAAAGTTTTTATATTTTCTTTTCTCTTTGGGCCAGTACACACTCCTTTTACAATAGAGAGTTTTCATCCTCAAATTTTTTGACCTTGTTTTCTTCATTTTCTTTTCTTGATTTTTGGCCCTATGGCACAGTGGTCAGGAGAGAGGTCTGTATGATATCAATGTGTCCTGGTCTCTTTTTGTGGGAGCTTGCTGTTTATGCTAGCTTCATATAGCTGACTACCTCGAAGGGTTGATTTTTACCTTTGTGTCACTGGGGTTTCCCTCTCACCTTAACTCTGCTGTGTGCTGCAGTTACCCTCAGTCCTCAGTAGCGGCTGTTTGTAGCTGTGCACACTGTGTTCTTATGGAAAGTTGGCCTGGGTGCAGGGACACATATTTCCATGATGGGGTGGAGATTGAGTGTCTTTTCCTGGCTAGGGACACATGAGAGGAAGGCAGATGTGAAGGGGGCTCAGCTGCTTCTGTTAGTGTGCAGATCCACTGCTCAGAGCACAGAGGTCAGGAGGGATTGTGCAAGGAGATGGTAGAATTCAGTGGATACTCCACGAAGGTTTGGGTTCCCAAATAGCAGCTGCAGGAGCTTCTATTGGACTTATGCTGGACACCTGGAAGGTCCAAAGAGTTGCAGCAGTGAGGGAAAATATTTCCAGGAGGGCTTGCTGGTTGGTCTAACAGGTATACAGAGGCAAGGTTGAAGCCTCTGCTGGGCACCTGTCTAATCTTTGGGACCTGGCTGGAGTGGACAACGGGAACATCACAAAAGAAGCTTCTGTTGACCTGAGATCTCAGGAGTCTACTTGGAGTGCAGGACATGGGGTTGAAATCAGATTCTGGTTCAGAGTACTGTTCTAGGCTGTCTTTGGGATAAACCGACAGCTTTGACACCCTTACTCAGCCCCTAAATCATTCCACTCACACACTGATAGCCACGGAGATCCTATCATGAGCTATATACCTGGTCGCCATCTTATTTTTCCTCTGAGTCATAAAAGGATCTTTAATTAAGAAAAGTAAAAAAAAAAAAAAAACTGAAAGGAAAAATTGGAAGTAAAAGGTACTGGGATTTTGCACAAACTTTTTGAAACTCCCTCCTAAATGCATAGCTCTATTCCAAAGCATATTTAAACATGGCTCTGTGAGCCGTGGATATCTGCAGACAGGTTCGTGCCTTACTCTCATTACAGCTCCTTCTGCAAAGAGTCCAATTAAAAACAATGACTTCAGCGGGAATCTGTTGAGTTCATTACATTCAGGGCAGAGATGTTAGCTTAGAATGCTTTGGTGGTTTCTTCTAAAAGTAATTTTGATTAATTTCCTCAAAGGACACAGGACAAGCATTTGGTCTATTATGAAGATGCTTTAAGAAAACTGAAACTGCTTTGGTGACAAAAGTCTAAGAATTTGTGTGAAAATAGCTTTTCCCCATCCCAACAATGTGTATGCTCATTTTTCATATCATGTGCTACTAAAATTTCATTTGCAAACTTACAAAATCCTATCAGATCTTATACATTCAGACTTTTTGATCCATACACTCAAAGAATGTCAAAATGAACACAATTGTATTCCTCAATGGAGTCTAAACTTCTGAAGTTTTGTGTTGTAAACCAAAGATCACAGAATTGTTAGACAACAAACTGCTAACACCACCTTCAGAAACATATAGCTCTTGATAGAGACTATATCAGAAACAATTGCTTCTCTTTCTGTCATTTTTTTAAAATGAAGTTTTCTGATATTTGCTATAAATATATCTTCTACTGAAGTATATACTTCCAAACAACTTATCCCTTCACTTAAAACCATACAATGTTATGTTTTCACAAATGATGGTGTTGTCTGTTATGATGGTCCCCATAAAGCATACTCAGTTTGAAAACAAAGTCTATTACTTGAGAAATAAAATGAAGATATTTTTCATTAATTATTGCTCTCCCAGAGAGCAGACAACATCCCTGTAACAGCAAGTCTACCCCATATGGGTACACAGTGCTGACAAGTTGTTATTGAAAAGAGGTTCAGATTT
>PVJH01019251.1:0-43221 GCA_004026705.1 Nesogale talazaci | reverse complement strand
CTAAACTGTATGGATTCCTCCAGAGACACGAAGAATTGAAAATGCATTCATCATCTTTAAACTTAAAGAATTATCCTTTTCATTTGGAAAAGAACAATAACTTTACTCTGACCTTTCCTTCTTTGTTGGCACTTAAAAAAGTATTAGCTAGTCAAGGGAGAGAGAACATTTTGAAGAGAGAACCAAAAAATATCTCAAAACAAGGCCCAGCAAGCTGATCTACTCGGGGCTGTTCTTGACAAATATCAGGTGTTTTCCTCATACATGGTGATATAAACTAAGAACTATAATTGTTTCTTTGGGATTTTTAAAAGCAATTTTTGAAACTTAGCCAAAAGTCGGGATTAAAAAAGAGAATGCACAAGTACACTCCTTGTTATGGGCTCTGTGATTTTTTGCCAAGGAGCCTAGGTGAGCTTTGCTTTTCATTTGGTTAATCACTTCAAATTGGCTGTTGATCTCCCAAAAGCCATTAATTACTCCAATTTTCTTTTTTCACTCTCAAATTTATGACCGTATAATTAATGAGCCTCTTAGCGCTATGTTTTGCATTCACTTATTCAGCAATGAAACATGACACTGTGTTAAGATTAGATAGTTGGGTTCTTTCCAATAACTGAAACATTAGATTTCTATAAAATTTGCTATGGCACGTCTGAGCCAACTCAAGATTAGATGGCTCAACATGCAAATTGCCCATCTGTGTTATGTGCAATGATCCTTAATTCTTTCTCTCTCTCTCAACACTCTATCTCTTTTTCCATTCATCAGTTAGTTCAAATGAGGTAGCCTGCTGTGAGGGAGAAAATACAGAGTTTGGTATCGTGAATTGGGCTCTCTATTTTTTAAATTCTGCAACAAAGTCATCATGGAAACTGAGTTTTAGTATATTGGTATTAATTTTTCTTTTTAAAAACGGGCTCAGAATTGTCCACCTTTCCTTCTGTGCCCATGGATTGAGTTGGTTACCATTTCAGTCGCTGGACTTCAAAATGCTTATCAGTGAAGTATTCTACAAATACTATGTGACAAGGCAAATCATAAACTTTCCTGGTGACTGTTAAATACTTTGAAATATATGAAGTATGGAGTTAGAAATACACACATAAATTATATCTTTTCGATTAATTTTTTGCTCATATTGACTTTGAAATGTCACTCTACAGCTTCCTTTTAATTGCTGCTATACTTTCAAACTGTGGCTGTGAATGGAGAGAAAGATTTTTTTGCCACTCAGCTTGTATTATGACTGAAAATAAAACTATAGGTTATAGTACATAAGAACTTACAAAAGGAAAGCTTATTCTATTGTGAGATAAAATGTTAAAAGGAAAATGTTTTCACCAAGATATTTTCCTTCTCAACGTCCTAAGTCACAGTTTTGTGCTAAAGAGTCGATTTGGGTCTCTTTCAAAGCTTATAAGAAGTGTTACAAGTAATGGTGGCTAGGGGGAATGATTAATGTAGTTAGTTGGCTGCTACCCAAAAGATGGGCGGTTTGAATCTACCCGGAAGTGCCTTAAAAAAAAGTCCTGGTGATTGAGTGCCTCACTGGCAGGCATTGAAAACCCTGTGGAGTGCTGTTCTACACAGACACAGAAGGAAGGGGTGGTCACGACTGAGAAAGTTCCATAAACGTGAATGGCCCCACCCCGTCTTGGCTGTGTGGATCTGGACAGGTTTTCTTTTAATAATAGATTGTACGTGTGGTGAAGTCTTGGTGTCATTTTACAATTAAGACTTTTCTGCTTCATTAAACCCAAATGATGGACAATACATAATGCTGCTCAGCCTTCTGTCAAATATTGCAGCTTGAATTATTCTTTTGACTAAAAAAAATTATTATTTAATAAAATTGATGTGAAACAGAAATTATTTTGTGGTGAATTTCACTTTGGTTCTGTCTAGAAGATGAAAACTATCAAGTGAATTTATGTCTAATTCCCTTATAATTTGCACAACTTTATCTTCCAGTTTCATTCCCCCAAGATTAGTACCAATTTTCCACTGGATAATCCCAAGACCAAGCATTACATATTTATCTCTTTGAAATTCATGTAAGGTTGTAAGAAATAGCAGTTTTGTGGGAGTTCTTTTTTTTATATGAAGGAGTAACCGGTACATTTCTGGACTAGATTTAATGAATATGAGACTTCATACATATATGCAGTGCTACTGTCACATGGTGGTCCCATAGTTTTCTGTTTTTGCATTATGTTGCATGCACAAATCTGGGAAAGTGAAAGTGAAACACACCGTAGCAATTCTTGGCCATTGACAGAAGGGCATCAGTCACCATGTTCTTTCTTTTCCCATTTCTTATAACAGTAAATCTGAGGTGTATTTTATGTATTGAGATTCAGTGTATCATTAATGAGATCAGCTGAACAACATATCTTTGGTTAGACTTCCCTTCTTTTTCTATTTGTCTTTTCTGGGTCCCGCTCCTGTATCTTGTATCACATTCCACCACCCCCCCCCCCCAAACCTATTTCTGCTCAAGTTCTTATCTCACCTTTCCTTAGGGCACACCAAAATAATAAAACAACTTAATGGCAACAGACCCTAAACTTATAACAAGTAAACAGTCACATTTCATGATGAGCCAACAAAACTTCATACTTTCAGAACAAATGTATTCTAAGTTGAAGACTTCATAATTATTCTTATTTATTAATAACTAGTCATTTTTTCAAATATCTTGATAAGTCAATTTATCTTTATATGAAATCAACTTAAAAAGCCACAAATGAATGTTGATGTTGTGGTGTCCTCTTCCTTTGTTGTTGGTGGTGTTTGTTTTTTAAAGAACTTTTAATTGGGGATTCTTATAACTATCTCATATATCACTTGTACCAAACACATTTGTACCTATATTGCCATCTTAATTTTCTAAACATTTACTTTCTATTTGAGTCCCTGGTGTCAGATCCTCTTTTTCCCTCCCTACCCCACTTTCTACCTTCGTGACCCCTTGATGGATTATAAATTATTATTATTTTCATATCTCACACCAACTGCTGTCTCCCTTCACCCACATTTCTGGTTTTCATCCCCTTGGGGTGGGGATGGGTGGAGGTGAGGTCATGTGTCAATTGTGATTGACTCTCCCTTCCTCCCCTACCTTTTCTATTCTTTCCTGAGAATGCTTCTCCCATTTCTGATCCTGAGGGGTTTATCTGACCTGCATTCCATGTATTGACAGCTCTTATCTGTATCAGTGTATATGTTTTAATCTATGCAGAAATGAAAGGAAGGACTGGTGTTATGATAGTGAGGGGTGAGGAAGCCTCAAAGAACCGAAGGAATATTGTGCATTTTATCAGTGCTATACTATGCTCTGGTTGGCTCATCCCTTCCTTGTGATCCTTCTGTGAGGGAATTCCCAATTGTTGACATATGGGTTTGGGGTCTCTGCTCTGACCCCCTTATTCTCAACAATATGTTTGTTTCTTTGTTTGGGGTTTCCAACACCTGTTACTTGATCCTATCAATACTTCATGATCACACAGACTCGTGTCCTTCTTCCATGTGGATTTGTTGCTTCTTTGATAGGTGGCCACTTGTTTAACTTCAAACCTTTAAGATTCTAGATGCTATATCTTTTGATAGCCAGGCACAGTCAGCTTTCTTCACCACATTTGCTTATGCCTATAGCAACCGCAATATCCCAAAGGGAACAATGAAATTTCTTAAAACCCACGGTGAGAATACAGTTAAAAAATTAAGTTGGATTCGTTATTTCAGCTGAAATGTATTATACTCATCTTTCTGACATGATTGCTGAAGACAAAATGGGTGCATAAGAAAATGTGGTGAAGAAAGTCGAGGGTGCCTGGCTATTAAAATAGTGTCTGGAGCCTTAAAGGCTGGTAGCTAAGCAAGTGGCCATCTAGCAGGGAAGCAATAAAGCTCACAGGGAAGATGCACACCAGGTTCTGTGATCATGAGGTGTTTAAGGGAATAAGTATCAGAAAATCAAAATCAAGCAATCAAATTGATGTGAAGAAACATAGACAAAGTGGAGACCAAAAATCCACCTATAATTGGACAGTCCCTCTCAGAAGGCCATTCAGAAGGAAAGATATATCCTGTGTATAGTATAGCATGGATGAAACATACAACTATCCCATAGTTGTTTAATATTTCCTCCCCTTACTATTTATGGTCCCAATTTTATCTCAGTAATCTTGCTATGCCTGCATGTATTCATTTGTATAATGAAGATCTGTTGATGCATGAAATTCAAAGCAGATAACTCTTCATAAATAGCAAAGGGAGAAATGATTCCCTGAGGGTATGGAAGAAAGGAGGAGACAGTGAGGAAAGGGGGAACTAATAGCAATGACCATGGTATAATCCCAGTTGAGGGGAACAAATAAGAGAATTGTAGGTGAATGGATACACTAAATGATGTAACATATGGCAATAACAACAACAATAGCTATATCTAATAAACAAATAGGGGTTCCTGGGGGCAGGGGGTGGGGATAAAGGGGAACGGATATCAAAGAGTTTAAGAAAAAAGAAAATGCTTTGAAAATGATGGTGACAGAAAGTGTGCAATTATGCTTGGTGTGATTGAATTGTGGATTTTTCTAATAACTTTAAGAGCTCCCAATAAAATTATTTGACAAGAAAAAATGAAATAAAAAGAAATATTTTAATAGAATAAATATTAAACAAATACCAAAAAAACTTTCAAACTATTTACAGAGAGAAGGTGGATGTGGATAGATTCTAGGTAGATTCTTCTACCTAGAAGAAAGTTTGGTTCTTTGGAAACCATTAGGATAATGCAGCTTTGAGAGCTATGACTCTGCTCTCCTGGGTTCTGTAAGAAAGAGATGATACTTTTAATGAGGACTTCCAAGAGTCTAGGAGTAGATGAGAGAGATGAGTTTTAGTTTGCAAACTCAAATCATTTTGAAATATTTCTCAATTGTTTTTAAATTACTGTAATTTGCTTAATAGCTTATGGTTATTGCTAACAGTCAGTAAGTACTTATCGTAATTCAAGTATTTGACTATGAGCTTAATAAGTGTTACTTAATTCAATTCTCACTGGAACCCTAAGGAATTTGTATTAACACTATTTCTGATTATAATGCAGAAACTGAGCACATAAATAAATATTTTCCCCAACTCATATTATTATTAAACAAAACTCCATTGTTGTTGTTATTGTTATCGTTGGGTGTTGCCAAATCAATTCCGACTCTTAATGACCCTATGCACAACAAGCAAAACACTATCTGGTCCAGTGCCACCCTCACAATTGTTCGTACATGTCAGTCCTTTGTTGGAACCACTGTGTCAATCCATCTTGTCAAGGTCCTTCTTCTCTTTCACTGCCTCTCAACGTTACCAGACATGGTGTCCTTCTCCAGGGACTGTTCTCTCCTGTCAACATGTCCAAAACATATGAGTTTCTCCATCCTTGTCTCTAAGAAGAGTTCTGGTTGTACTTCTTCCAAAATAGAATTGTTTCTCCTATTGTGAACCCATTGGCATATTCAATAGTTTTGACAACACCATAGTTCAAATGCATCAACATATTTTTGGTCTTACTTATTCATTGTCCAACTCTCACATACATATGAGACTATTAAAAACATCATTACTTCAGCTTGGCAACGTTTTCATGAGGTTTTATTAGCAGGCTAACATGACGCAATCATGTGGTCAATCAATCAATATATGATGTATCATTGGAGCTCTTGCTCGTCTCTGCTCCCATGGCCATTGGTTGTGGATTCACACAGGATGAAATCCTTGACAACTTCAATCTTTTCTCAGTTTGTCGTGATGTTATCCATGATGGAAAGTCAAGTTGGGCCAATTACAAAACTCAGCCTTTTAACTTTTAGTCTTAACGATTTGTAATTTCAAAATGTCTGAGCTAAAATGTTAAAATAATTTAAATATATATAAGAAATAATTCCTGTTCTAAAGAAAAACCTGACTCCATAGATTAAAGTAGTTCATTGTGTGACAAGCCCCATCAAGGTAAGAAAGAGATGATACTTTTAATATGAAGTCATAGCCTGATAAATTTAAATACTTAGAAACAAAGTTGGAAAACTCACATTGCTTGCAAAGGAAGGGACAATGGACTGGATTAATATTGCTTTAAGTTTCCTTGGGACTTTATTTGTGTAATCTTTTTTTTTCTTACTGCAAACCTCTCTCCTGTCACATGCAGTTACCTCGATACTCTTGGCTTGAAAACTCCTGTTTATTTCCTCCTAGATTTCAGGGATTCTCCCTTGGAGAAGAAACTTGTATTTACTGTGGACTACCAGATGAATTTTAAAAATCAGTTTAGGAGAAATAGGAGGATTTGTCAAAAGTAGTAATACTAGAATTTCAGTTCCTACACACATGGGTTTATTCCAAACACAACTTGCTTAACTTGTCTCTGCAGTTAGTACTCTCTCAGTCACAGAATTAACTTAGTTTCGTTGAGATAGCTTCAAGAAAAGGCCACCCGTATTTAAATATGGGGTAAAGGAAGCAGCTGGAGTCCAGCTACCAAAAGAATATCTCTGGAATCTTAAGGACTTGTCTTAAAACAAGCAGCCACCTAAAGGAGGCATTGGCTAAGACCACACAGAAGAAGCACTCCAGTCTGTGTGATCCAAGAATTATAAATAATAAATTCCAAACCTGAAGGAGGGAATGATGTTAGAGGATAAATTATGAACACCTGATTTGCAGATGGCTGTGGCTGACAGTGAATACTCAAAATCCATTTGCCACGTCTCCCATGTAGATGAGAGCAAGATCAATGGTGCTGAAGGAAGAAGTTCAAGCTGCATTGAAAACAATCAAAAGAACAGCTTCGGGAATTGATGGAATACCCATTGAAATATTTCAACAAGTTGATGAAGCACTAGAAGCACTAATTAATCTATGCCAGAAAATTTGGAAGACAACTACTTAGCCAATTGACTTGAAGAGATCCATATTTGTACCCATTCCAAAGAAAGGTGACAAAGAGAATGCTCAAATTACACAACAGTATCACTGATATCACATGCTTATAAAATTTTGCTGAAAAACACTAAGGACATGCAGCAGAGCAGATGGGGGAACTCCTAAATGTTTCCTCCCCACACCCCATGATCATGATTCTCATTCTACCTTACAAATCTGTCTAGACCAGAGAATGTACACAGGTACAGATAGAAATCAGAAACACAGGGAATGCAGGACAGATGATCCCTTCAGGACCAGTGGTGAGAGTGGCAATACCAGGAGGGTGGAGGGAAGGTGGAGTAGAAAGGGGAACCAATTATAAGGATCTACATATAACCTCTTCCCTGGGGTAGAGACAGCAGGGAAGTGGGTGAAGGAAGGCATCAGCAGTGCAAAATATAACAAAATAGTAATTTATAAATTATCAAGGGCTCATAAGGGAGGAGAAAGTGGGGATGGAGAGAAAAAATGAGGAGTTGATACCAACGGCTCAAGTAGAAAGCAAATGTTTTGAGAATGATGAGGGCAAAAAATGTACAAATGTGCTTGACATACAATGGATGGATGAATGGATAGTGACAAGAGTTTCAGGAACCCCCAATAAAATGATTTTTTAAAAAATAAAACACTATATCAAGTAAATAAATTTTCTTCTTTGCTGAAGATCATAAAACAAGGTTATAACAGTCCATCAGCAGAGGGAGCTGCCAGAAGGTCAGGTGGAATTCAGAAGAGATTATGTAACAAGGGCTATCATTACTGATGTCAGATAAATCTTGACTGAAAGCAAAGAGTATCAGAAAGATGTTTCCTTGTGTTTTATTGACCATGTCAAGGGATTTGACCCTGGGGATCATTAAAAAATATATGGATAACCTTGAGAAAGGTGGGTCTTCCAGAACACTTAACTGAACTCATGTGGAACTTGTACATGGATCAAGAGGCAGTTGTGTGAACCAAACAAGGTAGAATCACATGGTTTAAAATCAAGAAAGGTGTGCATCAGGTCATTTTTCGTCATCTTACTTATCCAATCTCATGGTGAGCAAACCATTAGAGAAACTGGATTATACAAAGAATAATGAGGCACCATGTTTGGAGAAAAGTTAATTAACAAACTGTGGTATAGAGATGACAGAACTTTGCTTGCTGAAAGTGAGGAAGATTGGAGCATTTGCTCAGGAAGAATAAGAATTACAGTTTTCAGTATGAATTATGACTCAATGTAAAGAAGACCAAGACCTTCACAACTTGACCAATAGGTTACATCATGATGAATGGAGCAAAGGTTGAAGTTATTAAGAATTTTGTCTTGTTTGAATTTACAATCAATGTTCATAGAAAGAAACAGGAGACAAGAGTCCAAAAGACATGCTGCATTATGTAAATCTGCTGCACAAGACCTCTTCAGAATTTTGAAAAACAAAGATGTACTTTGAGGACTAAGGTGTGCCCGACCCAAGTTGTGGTGTTTCTGTTGCCTCATTTGCACGGGAAAGGTGGGCATTGAATAAGCAAGAATGAAGAAGACTCTAAGCATTCGAATTGTGAGACTGGTAATGAATATTGAAAATATCGTTGTCTCCTAAAAGGACAAACATCTGTTTGGGAATAGATCTGGCCATAGTGCTCCTTGGAGACAAGGCTGGCAAGTACATCATGATTTCTAAAGTGGTGGGGGGGGGGGAGCAATAAAAAGTAAGTCTCTCCATGAGATGCACTGACAGTGGCAACAAAGGGCTCAGGCCTAAGAACAATTGTGAGGATGGGATGTGAGGTTGTGCATCGATTACTCTAAGATACCTAACAGCAAAAGCAACAAGCACACAGATTAAATCTCTGGTGAATCCCCTGTAACTATGGATTGATCAGCGATGGGAGAGAGCTTGTTAAACGATAGAGTGCTCTCCAGGGTGAATTGCTGCAACTGAAGATAGGTTAAAAAAAATGGGACACCTTTTCGTGATCCTTTTCTTTAGCTCATGTGTAATTGCTCCAGTGTTTAACATTTTCTGTGTTGGTATCAATTGAGGTTTTCCTTTGTTTCACTGTATCATTACTGTTGAGTTGTTTGTGTTATCTTGATTTTTTAAAAAATGATTATATGCAACCCAGAATAAGTAAACCTATAGTGACAACAACTAGATTAATAGATTCAAAGAGACATGGCAGGGGAGGCTGGCAGCAAATTGGGGACTAGTAACAATGAGTACAAGGAAGAAGAAAAGTCATGGAATTGTTTGTAGTGGTGGTTATGCAACTCCAATGTGAGTAAACTATTCAAATGTATGATATGTGAATTAGTGAGACTGTGTACACTAAATAAACTTATTTTAAAAGCTACATTTTGTATCATGAAAAAACCTGATTTGAGAGCAGAGCTAATATCAAATTTTTAACAAAACTCAAGTGGGCATCTTTCCAAATCATTGAAGCTTTGCAACATGTTTACAGGAAATCTGCCCACATAAAATGGTTTTAGATATATCAAGCAGCTTAAGGAAGGTTACAAAGATCTCAAATGATGAACCAAGAGAAAGACTAGAAATTTTGATGAATGGAAAAATTGTGGAAGAGATATAGACACTGGTGAAAGAAAATAATAAAATTATCATTGATATCATCGCTACTGAAGTTAGGATCATATGTAGCTCTGCATTTTTTATTGCAAGCAAACATCTTGGCTTCAGCAAGCTTTTGAATGGATGTATGCCAATAGCCTTCAACAAAGATCAGCTAGCTCAAAGATCTGGTCTTTCAATCAATCTAATCAAACCTAATGAAGACAATTTTCCCAATGATCATAACTGGAGATAAGTCTTGAATGTATTAATAAGATCCTGAGAAGAAGGTCCAATTAAAACAGTGGTTTTTGAGGGGATATGTTGAGCCAGTTTAAGTCAAGGTAGAAAGGTGAGCTCAGAAAGTTATTCCGAATGTATTTTGGGATTCTAACAAATAATCTTGATAAATTTTCTCAAAAAGCACAATACTATCAGGGAGATGTATTAGGAAGGAGTTTTAAGAAAAGCAAAAGCTGCATTAGTGAGAAAAAGTGTAGAAAAGTTTCCCCAAGGAACTTTGTCCCAACACCATATGTCAGGCTGAGAGGCAGATTTACTAAGAGACAGAAGAAGAGTGATCATGATGGCGGCACATGAAGATGGTAGAAGGAAACAGAGGAAAGATTTAGGAAGCAAAACTGTGGATACAGGTATAAATATAGTATATACCTCTGAAGATATATTAACTCATAAAAATAGAGGTATTGGCCTGTGCACATATATTTGTAAGGCAATACAGTGAGGAAGTAGATGGACTTTGGGCCTCTGCTCAAGTCCTCCCTCAATGCAAAGAACACTTTGTTCTAACAATCTGGCATTCTGTGATGCTCACCCTCCCAACTTGATCACTGAAGGCAAATGTTCTGCATAAGCAAATGGGTTGAAGAAAGCTGATGGTGCCTGGCAATCAAAAGATATAGTGTCTAAGGTCTTAAAGGCTTGAAGTTAAATAAGCAGAGAAGCAACAAGACTACATGGAGAAGCATGTATACCCAAATGTATACATGATGTACATCATGTATACTGATGTACATCAGAATACCCAAAAACAAACAACAACAATCCCCCATATTATTGAGAATGAGGAAGATCAGAGTAGAGACCCCAAACCCATCTGTCGATAATAGACATCCATTCACAAGGAAGGGATGAACCAACCAGGATGCAGTATTGCACCAATGAAACACACAGTATTCCTCTGGTTCTTTGAAGCTTCCTCATCCCTAACTTTCATGACCCCAGTCCTGACTTTCACTTCTAGCTAGACCAGAACATATATACTGGTACAGATAAGAGCTCTTGACACACAGACTCCAGGTCAGAAAACCCATCAGAAACAGAAATAGGAGTAGCAATAGCAGGGTAAGAAGAGGAGGGAGTACATTGCTATAATCGATGCCTAACTGCCCCCTGCTCTGGGGGATGAACCAACAGAAATGTGGGTGACAGGAGACAGTGGTTGGTGTAAGACATAAAAATAATAATTTATCCAGAGGTTATTAGGGTGGGAAGGGGAAGGGAGGGAGAAAAAGAGCATCTAATACCAAGGGCTCAAATAGAAAGTAAATGTTTAGAAAATGATGATGGCAACATATGTTCAGATATGCTTGATACAATTGATGTATGAATTGTTATAAGAGCTGTAATAGTCCCCAATAAAATTATCTTTACTTTTTAAAAAAGTTTGGAAAAGGTCTATAATCTTATATTTTTACATGAATACAAAGAAAGGAATATCATCAATATGTTTCCCTATACTACATAATATATAAAGAAACTGTCTATGCTATGGCTACCACTGTATTAATAGTACTAATGGCAGTATTGTACTAGCCAGTACTCTGGTACTATGACTTAGCAGTTAGAATGAACAAACTATTGTTACATACAAGGATATGAGTTTATCTCAAGTACACCTCGCTCGTTTACTAAAGTCAAGACGACCTCCACTCATACTGACCCTATTGAACATGGTAGAATTACTCTACAAGGTTCAAAAGGTAACATACTGCAGGATTCCATGTACAGGACAGTATGGAATAGACAGAGCTATAAGCTAAGAAAGTGAACATGTGGTTGATCAAGTGTGGAGTGGGAGGTGTGTTTAACTAAAACGTGCATATGGGACTGTTCGTATGATCCAACTGTTCTGTGAATTGTGATGGTGGTGACTATGGAATTTGTACTTGTGGGAACAGGTCCAGCACACAGGGAAGTCAGGGCGATGGAGCTAGCACCACAGACTCAGGAGACTTGGCTGGATGATGCCAGATCTGACTTTATTACCACTTTTGTGAGATTTATATAGTTTTCATTGACCAATCAGATCATATTTCCTGGTTTCTAAACCTATCTTTATATGATCCTGGATTTGCAACATGAAAAATGATTGGCCTACACTGTGGGCTGTGTAAATGAGGCATTACGGGCTGTGTTATGTAAATGAGGTATACTTGGCCGAGTCAGCCATCCAATTGTCTTATAAGAGACTGTTTTGTCCAATCATATTATAGGGCCAAACATCCAATTGCATTGTAGGGCGCTATCATCCAATAGTATTGCAGGAGTTTAGTTGTTACTATGGGGAAGCTGGAAGTATTTTGATAGGCTGTATCTCAGAGGTTTAAAGTGGAAGGGTATCAGGTGAGCTGATCTGGAGTCTTATTGCAAGTGTGAGTTCCAGCTACCTAAGGATGCTGATACCCAGCAGCTTCAAGACCACTGAGGAGACACAGCAGCATCCTGCACTTTCTACTTTTTACAAGATTCACAGGTCCTGCCAAGAAAGTCCCCACATGTACTGAGCATCATAAAGTATGAATTTTAATGAAGGTAAATTATTCCTTTAGCTCCCCAACCAGTGGAGTATCTTGTTGTTAAGTGTCATAAAGTGCACACCAGAACAAAACACCCGTCCTGCACCATCTTCACAATCATTCCCATTCCTGAGCTCATTGCTATAGCCACTGTGTAAATCCTTCCCTTTAAGGACCTTCCTTTTCCCCCCCCTCTGTCCCTCCACTTAACCAAACATAATGTTCTTCTCCAGGGACTTGAGACAATAAGGACAAAATATGTAAGATTTTATCTTCCCATTGTTGTTTCTAAAGACCATCTTGACCTCAATTCTTCCAAGACAGATAAATTTCTTCCTTTAGCAGTGGATGATATGTTCAATAAATTTTGCCAGCATCACAATTCAATTGCATCCATTTTTCTTAGGTCTTCCTTATTTAAAGTTCAATTTTCATATGGATATGATGCATTGGGAAATACCCTGGTTTGCATCAGACACCATAGTCCTAAAAGTAACATCTTTGTTTTTCAAAATTCTAAAGAGGCCTTGCACAGCAGGTTTACCTAATGCAACTCATCTTTTGATTTCTTCACTGTTGCCTCCAGAGCATTGATTATGGATTCAAGCTAGACAAAATCTTTGACATCTTAAACCTTTCCACCATTTATCATGATGTTACCTATTGGTCCAGGTGTGAGGATTTTGGAGTTATAATCCATATGGAGGCTGGAATCCTCGCCCTTCATTGATAACCGCTTCAAGGCCTCCCTTTCAACAAGTAAAGTTGTATCATCCGCATATCACAAGTTGTTAATAAACCTTCTTCCAATACTGTGGGCTTATTATCTTTCATATAATCCAGCTTCTCTGATGATTTGATCAGCATACAAACTGAATTAATCTGGCAGAAAGATGCCACCTTGTCGCACACATTTCCCAATTTTAAACCATGTAGCATGTATTCCCTTGTTCTGCTCACTATCTTCCTCTTGATCCATGTAAAGTTTCACAGAAGCATAATGAGTGATCTGGAATCCCCATCCTTCCCAAGGTGGTCCATGGTTTGTTTTTATCCAGACATGTGAATACCTTGGCATTGTCAACACAAGTACAGCAAACATCTTTTTGGTATTCTATGCTTTCAGAAGATCCATCTTACATCAGCAATGATATCCCTTATTTCATGTCATCTTCTGAATCTGACCTGAGCCACTGACAGCTCCCTGTCAATGTAATACTGCAAGTGTGTTGGAAGTTCTTCAGCAAAATTTTACATGTATGTGATATCAGTGATTTTACACGTATGTGATATCAGGTATTGTTCTACTTTTTGCACATTCTGTTGAATCTTTTTTTCTTTGGAATGGGCATTAATATGGGTCTCTTCCAGTCAGTTGACGAAGTCTTTTAAATTGTTTAGCACAGATGATTTCAGTGCTTTGCCCCTTGTTAAAACATTTTAATTGGTATCACATCAATTCCCGGGGTCTTGTTTTAGGTTAATGCTTTCAGAGCAGCTTGATCTTCAACAACCCCCATTCTTGACCATATGACTAGATTTGGTTTATTATTGATTCTAATCCTTCCATTTGAAACCAGCAAGTCAATTCTATATTGCTAAATGAAATGGATTTTTCTGAGAGAGAAGACAAAATCTTGTTTCTACCAACCATATAGAATTATGCATTTATAATTTTAAAACCACAAACAAAAAATGAATCTAAAAGTATATGTTGTTGTGGTTGTGAGCTGCTGTCAAGTCAATTCTGACAGTAGAGACATAATTAAATAGTGTTCAATCTTGTGCCATCCTCACTGCTGTTGCTGCTTGAGCCATGGTTGAAATCCTGATATCAATCCATCTCATGGAGTGTTTTCTTCTGTTTTCTGACACTCTGCTTTAGCAAGCATCATCCTTCTCCATGGATTGGGTAATTTTTTATAACATGCCCAAAGGACATAAAAAGTCTCACCAGCCTTGCTTGCATCAGCAATGATAGCTCTTATTTCATGTCATCTTCTGAATCTGACCTGAACCAGGGGCAGTTGAGTCATATTTCTTCTAATACTGACTTATTCATTTTTCTGGCAGTCCATGGTACTTTTAGTACTTCCTCATTAATAGCATCATTCAATTGTATCAGTCTTAGGGCTGAGCCCTGGTGGCATCGTGGTTGTGCTCAGGACTGCGGCCCACTGGGACGGAGGTTCAATTCCAGCAGTGGGGGTGGGCCTCCTACTCCCACCACCGGAGAGCAGTGATGCCCAAAAACAAACAAACAAACAATTGTATCAGTCTTTCTTTGGTCTTCTTTATTGCCATGCTTTTGCATGCATATGAAACGATTCAAAATATTGTGACTTGAGTTTGATTCAACTTAGTCCTCAGTTGACATCTTTGCTTTTGAATACTAACAATGTATTTTACAGCAGATTTGCCTGATGTATATATTATTTGTTTTCTTGACCGCTGTTTCCATGAACATTGAATACAAAATAAAGTTTTATAATGAAAATTTATAAAGATTTAGAGTTAGAAAAATAAGAAGAGCACAGCTAGTCTTTCTCAAGCTGAAAGAAATGAATGAATGAAAGAAATGAATGAAAATATTCAATTCTCAAGTTACAATATTGAGAGATTCTATGGGTCATTTATTGCACTATGACGACTTGTGTTGCTGTAATACTAGAAGGTATGCCACCAGTATTTCAAATACCAGTAGAGTCACTCACAGTGGACAGGTTTCAATAGAGTTTTAAGACTAAAAACAGATTGTGTAAGAGAATATGTCACTTAAGGAATAAGCCACTGAAAAATTATGAATAACAATAGAATAACATTATATAATATAGTGATGGAATATTAGACTCTCAGATTTGAAGGTACTGGAAATGAGCTGCCACCTCAAAGAAGAATCTACCTTATGAGGTGGATGGAAGAAAACTTTGGGGACCTACATTTATTCATGGATATTGGTGAATCTGAATCATATATTCGTATCATTTACAATGCCAGTACTGACAAGTTGAAGACGGATGGCATCACTTTCATTGTCAAAAAGAATATTTCAAGATTTATCTTTCAATGGTATAAAATCCATATGGCAACAAAGAAATCTAGTTAATACAACTATTGTTCAAAATAATCCCTAAATTAATGATAAAGAACTCGAAGAATAGTACCAACTTCTGGAATCTGAAATTACTGAAACATGCAATCGAGGTTCATTGATCATTTCTGATGATTAGAAAGTAAAGGTTGGAAACAAAGAGGAAAGAATAGTAGTTGAAAAATATGGTCTTGGTAATAGAAATGAAGTTGGTGATCATATGATAAAATTTTGCAAAATCAATGACTATTGAAAATCCAATTTTTCAGCAACATGGACAGCAATTATACCCATAGACTTACCTTTATGGATTAATATTGACTAAACTATTAGAAGAAATGATAGAGAAGCCAAAACAAGGTTAGGGGATGACTGTGGAATAGATAATCAATTACTCATATGTAAGTTTATGTTGGAGCTAAAGAAAATTAAAGCATGCCCACCAAAGCAAAAACATAACTCCGAAAATATTCCACTTGAATGCAGAGAGTATGTCAAGAACAGATTTGACACACTGAACACCAATGACCAAAGGATTAAGAAGTTGTGAATGAATGACATCAAGGACATCATGAACAAAACAAAAGGTCATTTAAAAAGAAACCATAAGATACCACGGTGAATATCATGAAACTTGTTCTTGAATGTAATGTAGCTAAAGCAAATGGAATAAATGATGACATAATGTCACTGAGCTAAACAGAACATTTTACAGGCTGACTTGAGAAGACATAGTAAAATTTTATAATGAAATGTACAAAGACCTTGAGTTAGAAAGTCATAAAGAAAGAACATGTCTACATTTCTCAAGCTAAAAAATACTGAGGAAAAAATTCAAGCTTTAAGTGTGATATTTAAAGAGTCTATGGGCAAAATACTGACCAATGCAAGAAGCATCATATTAAGACAGAAAGCATACACAAAATCACTGTAGCAAAAAGAATGTTTTGTCATTCCACAGGTTCAGTGGGTACCATATATTGCAAATTGAAGGCATCAAAAGAAGAATTCTTACACGATACTTTGACTGGCTCAGCAACAATGAAATATACAACGTTTCTCTAGTTCTTAAAAGCTTCCTCCCCTCTCACTATCATGATCCTAACCCTCACCCTTACAGATCTATCTAGACCAAGGGATGTACACTAGTATGCACAGGAGCCAGAAACATGGGGAATTCAGGATAGATAATCTCTTCAGGACTAGTGATGAGAGTGGTGAAACCAGGAAGGTGGAGTAGAAAGTGAGAACCAATTGCAGGGATCCACATGTAACCTCCTCCCTGGGGTATGGACAGCAGGGAAGTGGGTAAAGGGACACATCAGATAGTGTATGATATGACAAAATAATGATAATTTGTAAATTATTAAGAGTTCATGGGAGAGGGGGAGTGGGGAGGGAGGAGAAATATGGGGAGCTGTTTACCAGGGGCCTAAGTAGAAGGAGGATGTTTAGAGAATGATGATGCCAACAATGTGAAAATGTGATCTGAATACAATTGATGTATGTGTATTGATCATGATAAGAGTTGTCTGAGCCCCCAATAAAACGATTTATTAAATTTAAAAAGAATTCCAGGGCTGAGCCCCGGTGGCGCAGTGGTTGTGCACGGGACTGCGGCCCACTGGGACGGAGGTTCAATTCCAGCAGTGGGGCTGGGCCTCCTACTCCCACCACCGAGAGCAGTGATGCCAATAAAAAAAAAATTCCAATATTCACTAAAGTCATTAAGAACAATAAAGCTCCGGAATATTAATTAAAATGTTTCAATAAGTTGATGAACTGGGGGAAGCACTCATTAATACATGCAAAGAAATTTGGAAGACAGTGAGTTTGCTGACTGCCTAGAAGAGAATCATATTTGCACCTATATCAAAGAAAGGAAATCCAACAGAACGTGGACATTGTTTAACAACATCATCGATATCAAATGCAAGGAAAACTTTGTTGAAGATGATTTGAAAATGGTTGTAACAGAACATCCACCAGGAGCTTCCAGGAATTCAAGCAGGATTCAGAAGAGCATATAGAACAAGGGATATCATTAATGAGATCATATGGATTGTGATTCGAAGCATAAAATATCAGAAATATGTTGATTTGTGTTTTATTGACTTTGACTATGCATTCAATTGCTTAATAACAAACTACATTTTGAAGAATGGGAATTCCAGAATGCTTCACCATGCTCATGTGGAAGCTGAAGATAGAATAAGAGGCAACTGTCAAAAAAAAAAAAAAGAACAAAGGGATAATGCATGGTTTAAAATCAAGACTGGTGTTTTTCACGGCGGCAACCTTTCATGATCATTATTCAATCCACATGCTAAGCAAGTAATCCTGAGGAGCTGCACTGTATGAGGAAGAATGCACTGTATGAGGAAGAATATGGCATCAGGAATGGAGGATTAACAACCAACAATGTGCAAAAGGAATAACATGGCTTGCTGAAAGCAAAGAATTTGAAACGTTTACTGATAAAAGTCAAAGACTATAATCTTCAGTCTATATGGATTATAACTCAATGTAAAGAAAACAAAAGACCCTGTATTTGGACCAATAGACAATGTTCTGATCAATGGAGAAAACCTCAAAGTTGTCAGTTATTTAGTTTTGCTTATGCAACAAGCAGTGCTCAAAGAAGCAACAGAAAAAGCACATACCAAGGTCTCCTTAAAGTACTAAAAAGCAATGATGAACTAAGGTGCACCTGCCCCAAGCCAAGGCATTTTCAATCACCTCACATATGCATGAAATTTGGACAATGATTGATGAAGACCAAAGAATTGAAGCATTTCAATTGGCAAGGAACATTGAAAGTACAATGGACTGCCAGAAGAACAAGCAAATCTGTCTTGGAGGAAGTACAGCCAGAAAGGTCTTTAGGAATGAGAATAATGTGACTTCATCTCAAGTATTTGGAGATCTTATCAGGAGAGATGAGTCCTTGGGAAAGATCATTATACTTGATAAAAATAGAGTAACTTAAAAGATGGTTTGACACAGTGACAGTAACGATTACTCAAACACCACAATTGTGAGGATGGTGCAGGACTAGGCAATGTTTATTCTACTGTCCATTCATTTGTAAGAGTCATAATCAACTTGATGCTTCCTAACAAGAACATGGGAAAAATTCAGAAAACACCAAAGGATGATGGAGGGAATATCAGAATTATTAAACCTCCCCAAAAATTCATTGATGTTCAACTATGTTCAACTATTTCCAGAGGTAGCTAATGATCAAAAAACTGGTGGTGATTAAACCATCTCTTAGTAAACTGTTCAGTTTTCCTTTTATTTTAAAGTCATACATCTAACATAACTAATATGTACTCATCTTCCATTTGTCATAAATATTTCCATTTTTCATAATGCATAGTTTTCATTGAACTTCAGAGTAGAGACAAAAAATTTTTAAGAAAGGAATAACTTCAAAAGAAAAAAAAAGGAAGGACCAATGGTATTAAAGTCTAATCTGTAATGAAGGAATTGTCAAAAAGCAAGGTGCTAGGAAGTTATGGAAAGCCCATTTAGATATCTGAAAAAAGAAGGCAATACTGCAAGAGCTTACTCATATATTTCAAGATACTTGGTAGACAGCTATCAGGCCAACTGACTGAATAAGACCATATATATATATATATATCTTTTTCAAAGAAAGATCAATCAATGAAACTTTTTTTGGGAAAGCTATGGCATATTTGAAATACCACATGCTGTAGCCTATCCTGATAATCATACTTTATTTTCCTCATAGTGAGGTATTGCTTAATCTGTAGACAAGCCCAGTGTGCTGGTCCAGGTAGACTAGGGAAACAAATCCAATGACACTCAAATGTATGTAAGAGAGAGCTTTATATCAAAAAGTAATTATATATTGAAAACATATATCAGCCCAGTCCAGATAAAGTACATAAGTCGATTAGCCCAAATGTCCCATACAAATCCATAAATTCCTCTTTAGATTCATGCAGTGGATGCATGAACACAGGATGATCACAGGCCAATGGGTGGAAAGTCTTGTAGATTCAGGGGCAGTGGAAGCACCTCAACACTGGTGCCAGTCTTCATATGACTCCTCCAGCTCTCTGAGTGTCTCCTTCACAAGAAGGTGAGGCAAGAGAGTGTGGTCTACCTCCAGGGAAAATGAGAGGAAATTCCCAGAATCCTCATGAAGAGGTCACATCCACAAGAGGCATTAACAGGCTGTGACCTAAATGACAGGCTAGACTCCATCCCTAGACCTGTTTATCAATTTGACCTGAAAGTATGTAACTATCACACCCAGCTATAATTAACCTCTAAATGAATGCTTTGAAATTATTCTATATTTCTCATTACTCATTTTTTTTACAGTAGAGACATATTTACATTAAAGATGACATAAAAATTATGTCAATGGGTTGTAACACCCTCCAAGACAGTGGTTCTCAACCTTCCTAATGTTGTGGCCCTCTCATCTTGGGGTGATCCCCAACACAGCTTGCTACCTCATGACTAATTTTGCTACTGTCATCAATTGGGTGTCCCCTGTGAAAAGGTGTTCAACACCCAAAAGGGTCACGACCCATAGGTTGAGAACTGCTGCTCTCGGAAATATGCTGCACTAAAAGTATTTATAGAACCCTAGCCACCTGAGATTTAAATCCAGCCCCAAAATGATTTTTTTTTCAATCAGGAACTCTTTTCAACTAAGACTTCCTATAGCCAGTTTTCAGCATAGTTCATCATATGGCTTATATATTTGCTTTATTATCCACAAAAATAATGAACTGCAATACTAGCAAACAGTGTAGGGATAGCATTTGTGAGTTCTTTGGTGGAAGAGAGACAAAGTGAGCTGGGGCTATTTCTTATTATTTTCCATCAGCTGGTCACTTCTGTGGAGATGTGGACTTACCATGTAGTGAAGCCTGAGCCCTTTCCCACATCATGAAAGACAAGTCAGGACCTGATGTAGTTCTCAAGTAGCTTTAATCGACTTTTCTGACTGAGCCCTAGCAATTCATAAAACTCAAACCTTATCAAGTCACTTAGAGCATCTCATTGCTCTTCAGTAAAATTCAAAATCCTTAACATGGTTCCTAAAGCTCATTGTATACTAGAAGCTAAGGATAGATTTATGCTTTCCAGAGTTTCCAAATGCCTATGACCTTTCAAGTAGGTTGCCAGGATTTTCTTCCAAGGCACTAAGCCTTTTGAGCTCTATAGAAATACCACCAATACATAGCATTTAAAAGTATTGATTATATTAGATTCAAGTTGTATTTTTAAAAATCAGTGCATGTATATAACCAACTCTATATGTATATCTTAAAAACCACTGCAACAGAGGACACCTCACTTCAACTGGGGTCAGTTTTTCAAGATGTGGACAAAGGGGAAGTGTTTATTAGACTGGGGTGAACTTAGCACAATTTTGTATGGCCACAACAGAGTGAAGTTTTTGGAACCTTCATTTGTGGCTAGAATATTATTCAAAATGAGAAGAGAAAGCTGTAAACATCAGTTACTAATCAGATCTTTGAATATATGAAGCATGAATCTATGAAAGTTGAAAGTCATCAAAAATTAAAAGGAATGCATAAAAATTGATATCCTAGCCATTTGTGAGCTAAAGTGAACTGATATGGTCGTTAGGTATTAGAAAATCATATGATCACCTATGCCAGGAATGAAACAATCAAGATAAATGATGTTACGTTCATTGTTAAAAAGGATAATTTAGGGCTGAGCCCCGGTGGCGTAGTGGTTGTGCGCGGGACTGCGGCCCACTGGGACAGAGGTTCAATTCCAGCAGTGGGGCTGGGCCTCCTACTCCCACCACCGGAGAGCAGTGATGCTCAAAAAAAAAAAAATTTTTTTTAAAAAGGATAATTTAGTCTATTTCTTAATATACAATGCTATGATAAGATAATGTCTATCTATCTTCAAGAAAATGCAATAAATACAATTATTATTCAAATTTATGCAACAACCACTAAAGCTACTAATTAATGTAGAGAGTGAAGAATTCTACCACCATCTTTAGTCTGAGACTGATCAAATGTACAATCAGATGCATTGATCATTACTAGCCATTGAAATGCAAAAGCTGGAAACAAGGTAGAAGGCACAAAAGGTGGAAATTCTGGTCTTGGTGATAAAAATCAAACTGGAAATTGCAGGATAGAATTTTGCAAATACCTTATTTTAAAAAAGTGCTGCTGTTGACAGGGATTTCTCCAGATGGGATAACCAGAAATAAGACTGACTACATTTGTGGGAGGAGACACTGGAGAAGCTCAATATCAGCAGCCAAAATCAAGCCAGTGGGTGGTGGTGGAAAAGGCCATAAATTGCCCATAGGTAAGTTCAAGTTAAATTTAAAGAATATTAAAACATGCCCAGGACAGGCAAAATGTAAACTCGAGCATACCCCACATGAATTTCAGGAATATATTTGATGTCTTAAACATAATGGCAGAAGATGCAATGAGCTATGAAAGAACATCAAAAACAGTAGTCATAAAGAAAGCAAATGGACATTGGAAAAGCAGCAAACAAAGAAAAGATCAAAGTAGATGCCAGAAGAGATTCTGAAACTCACTCTTAATCATAGAGTAGCAAAAACTAATAGAAGAAATGGCGGTGTAGAAGAGTTGAACAGAAACCGTCAATGAGTAGGTAGAGAAGAGAAAGTCAAATATTATAACAAAATATGTGAAGACCAAGAGGCAGAAAACCCCCAAGGGAGAACATGCTCAGCATATCTTTTTTCCCCTCCATCAAACCACTTTAAATGCTCAGGATATCTTAAACCAAAAGAATTTAAGAAAAATTCAAACCTTGAGTGCCATATGAAAAATTCTATGGACAAAATATTGAATGACTCAGGAAGCACCAAAAGAAGATAAAATGAATATAGTCACTATACCAAAAAGAAACAGTCCACATTCAACCATCTCAGGAGGTAACATATGAGCAAAAATCAATGGGGCTGACAGAAAAAGTCCAAGCTGCACTGACGGTACTAGCCAAAAACAGGACTCCAGGGATTGATGCACTACCAGCTGACATGTTTCAACAAGCTGATCAAGTGCTGGAAGCACTTACTGGTCTATGCCAGGAGACTTGGAAGACTGCTAGTTGGCCAGTTGACTGCAAATGATCGATATTTCTACCTGTTCTAACGAAAGGTGGGCCAACTGACAGTTCAAATTATAGAACAACATCATTGATATCAATGCAAGCAAAATCTTGAAGGTTACCCAGCAACAATCCAGTACATTGGCCAGGAGCTGCCAGACTTTCAGTCTGAATCCAGAAAAGGACATGGAAGAAGATGGATCTTTGCTGAAAGCAGAGAGTACCAAAAAGATGCCCGCTTATGTTTCATTAACTATGTAAAGACATTTGACTTGTGGATCTTAACAAACTATGGATAGTCTTGAGATGGGTGAGCATGCGGGAACACCTAAGTGTGCTCATATGGAAATTGTGCTTGGAATAAGCGGTAGTTGTATCAACAAAATACAGGCATATTGCATGGTTTATAATCAGGAAAGGTGTGCCTCAGAGTTCTATCATCTTATACTTTCAAAATCTGTATGGTGAGTAATAATCTGAAAAGCTGGATGACATGAAGAATATGGCATCAGAATTGGAGGAAGGCTTATTGGCAACCTGTGAGATGCAGATGACACACCCCTGCTTGCTGAAAATGAAGAGAAGATAAAGGATTGTAGTCAATAGTATGGATCACATCTCAGTATAATGCTTGATTATGTTACATATGTATTAGATGAAAAGAAGCATCAGATATTTTCATGTCCTGCTCATGTATTATTTGAGGCTTGGTCAAGAATCACTAGAGTATCCTACATGGATTTTTTTTAAAGTGAAACATTGCAAATTTCTCAGGTTGAAGTGATGAATATGTTGGATGAATGTTTTAGGGGATGTGGCCTCCTACTACTGCAAACCCAATCCCACTTTAATATAAATATAAAAATATATATTTTGATAGTGAAATTCATTTCTTTACTAATATGTACTGCAAGCATAACTATGTCAACAATAGAGAAACAATCATGAACAAAGACACTCTCTTGGATATGGCTAAATTGTATTCAAGATTTGAATGGTAGAAGAAAAAAACACTTGAAAATGGCAAAAATATTTAAAAATGTAAAAAAGAGCATAATATCACACTGTAACCCATGATGTTGTCCTTATTCCTTAAACTTTGTAATATTCTTTGCAATATTTCTATAAATGTTCTTGTTGGCTTCGTTGCCACTCTTTAAAGGTTGGGTGATCTACCATTCTTTCAAAAAACTATATTAGGGATGATAAAGCTTTATTATTATAGCAGCTATATTCCTCTGTATCTTTCCTCTGTATCTTCCAATAAAAAAATGCTACTGACGACAAGTATATTCTGGGTCACAGTGAGCTTATAGGGTAGAGGAGACCCACCCTATAGGGGTCCCAATTCTGTAAATATTTACTAAAGCAGATTGCTACATCTTTCTCTTTCAGAAGAGTTGAGGGGCCTAAATCACAGATTTTTCTTTGAGCTATCAAGCTTAACTACTGCACCACCAGACCTCCTGTGCATTTCAATATCACAAATTGTCTATTATAGCCTTTATGATATTGTGCTGCAATGTCGGTTCACCTGTATTTTTTCCACTAAATGATGGGTTTTTTTTTTTTGAGGATTGGATAGACTTTATTGTCCACAATGTTTCCAGCACTTAGCATATGATCATACCTGTCTCGTATTGTCTGAAAGAGTGAATAAATGAATAATGATTCAGAAAGCTACTCTACAGGTTTTATGACCTCACTCATTCACAAAGAATCCCTGCTTGCTATTCAGGCAAATCGCTTCTGGCTTCATCCTTCTTGAAATAGGTAATCTATAGGGACTGCCTCTTTATCTTACAGCTAATGAGCCATCGAGTGTCTGCCCATTGCTATGACTTCTTAAATATACATTTACAGGGTTTCAAAAACCATTTGGAAATGTAATTATCATGTTTTCCACCTACATAAATACATAAGGGATGAATTTATTTACATATGTAGGTATATAATACATGTCCTGGGTTTTTGCTCTTTTTCCCCCAAGAATTTTCTCTTCTTCCGCAAACATTTCTGGAGAGAAAAGGCCACGCTCTATTTTCAGTCCCTGTCCATCACAGAGAACCTGGAGAAAATGTGCATATAGCCAATAGTGCCTTTCTCCCCAGGCCCGGGTAGTGACTCACTGTTGTTTACAAGAGAACTTTGCCTCATGTGAAGCAGGTGTTGAAACATTTGGACAGTGCAGTAAAATTTTGTGAAATGTGGTGAGCGTTAATCATCAGTCTGAATATTTTTTAAAAGTTATTTTGCTCCTCCAGGCCATCCTCAACTGGCAATGCGACTTTTCCCCATAGTTTCTTTGACCCACTGTTCCCTTCTGTCTTGTGGCCTTCACTCATACTTCATATGCTACACTCAACCAATGAATCTCACTAGTTCACCAGCAGTACTCCTTTTAAATATCCACCCAGAAACGAAACTCATTGTCATAGACTTGATTTTAAGTCATAACACCCCTAAAGGACAGAGTGAAACTGCCCCTTTGGGAGTTGAGACTTGAAGTCTTTACAAAGGCAGACAGCCTTACTTTTTGCCTGTGGAAAAACTGGTGGGTTGGAATTTCTGGCCTGGTGATATTCATCCAGCTTCTAAAGCTCACAGTAAAGTCCAACACTAAGTAAAAATGGGATGGAAACTTCCCTTTGCTCCTACATGGTCTGAAACTATGAGTGGATAAAGCAGGAGGTCAGCAAGTAACAAGTAGGTTCCCCCAAACAGAAGATTTTTACTGCTACATTATCCAGAGATTATCCTAAAATACCACACTGCTACTACAGAAATGACCAAAGAATAGATTTATTTACATATATTGTTCCACCGTGTTCCCTGGAAACATAAATTTCTTATTTCCCACCTTATTTATATTCCTCTTTTGTCAGCTCTATCCAACAGCCATCGAGCTCATAGAAAGTTGACTTTTTAGATAAAGCACATGTCAAGTAAGAAGGGAGAAGGGAAGTAGTATGACAGACAGCTCATTACCACAAATACTGTGGTAGAAACTCTCCCCAATCTATCCTCATCTTTCTTTGCAAAGATTAAATTTTTGTAGTGATTGTGAGAAAGCAAAGGTCCCCAAATTGTATGGAATTATTTTTTCTCATCTTCCAAGTTGTCTAGATCAATATATTGACAACAAATCATAAAATATCATTCCAGGACTCAGGAATTCACAGACTCTGTTACTGCTGAAGGGGGAGATGGGTTGACAAGCCAACCTCCTACAAAATTCTAATCTTCATTAACCTTCAGCCTGTCTATATGCTTGAAAGTAACACTAATGACTTTCACTTGTCCTCTAACACCTATTCTCTCTTGGATTTTTTCCTGATTGATCAGATATTCCTTTTCTCTGTTTAGTTGTCATTTATAACAGTTAATGCTATAATATGTACCGCACTATCAAACCTAAAGACTTTTGTAACTTTCATTCCATTGGATCCACACAATTTGTGTTGAGATCACATTTCCTCAGGCTGCTGTTAGTCAATGACTAAGCATGGATTGGGTACTATTAAGTTATATTCCTGTAATATGCAAGACGTCCAGAATGAGTGATGTTCTATAGGCTATAGCAAGACTTTTTTGAAACTGCACTGTAGCAAGAGGTTCTTCTGACCCAAACCTCCTTCCTCCCCCTCTTCTTCCATAGGTGGCAGACCAACATTGCAGGGTGCAAACTCTCCATGAGTTTTCCTGCTTCCTTTCATTTATTCTTTACCACCATTTCCACCAAAATATCTGTTGCTCCTCTGGTCTCATATTAATATAAAAGGGTACACATAATATATCACTCTTTTGTTGCAACAATGACACACACAAAAAAGAGTATTTTCTGAGCTCAATGATGCATTACCAAACACCTCTTGGGATTTGGTTCCTTGGCTCGGAAATTTAGGGTCATGACTTCATTTGACATTCCATGTAATTGGCCTAATTATTTGTTTAGTGCTTTTGTTTCAGTTTCTTGTCTGTGGCATAGTTTTTGAGGTCTTAAAAGTTTGCAAACATCCATTGAAAGCACATAATTGTTTCTAGTCAAAGTAATACAGACATAAGGAAAGTCAAAAATGCAGTAGAAAGCTATGTGACTAATTGTCTCCATGAACAAGTGACTACTTTGTCACAAGACCAGAAGAACTGAATGATGTGGGCTATTTTTACTGATGATTTTATCAAAGATCCTATAGAAAAGTACTGATCAAATGGAGGGAAATTAGAATAGAATTCTAAATTCTCAATGAACCAAAACTTTTCTAGAATCATAGAGATTGGATGGAACCCAACCTCTTGAATAATAATCACAATAATCTCGAAGCATTAAGCCAATAATGCTTTATTGACTGAAATCTTATGAAATCAAAATAATAATTTAGCTGAGCTACTAAAGAATGTCTGCTGAGCACTAGCCCCTTTTAAGATATAGTTATAATTTTATTAAAGACAAAGATTAAAGAAAAACAATAAAATCAAAAGATCAGAGGCTGGTGGGGGAAAGAGAGTGGGGTTGACCAACCCAGAGACAAGAGAACAAGAAGTGATCCAAAATCAGTGGCAAGGAGGGTGTGAGAGGCCTGGTAGGGATCGATTAAGGGTAGGGTAACTGAGAGATATTACTGAAATCAAAATGAAGGCTGAGCATGATCGTGGGCCAAGAGGAAAATAAAAGGAAATAGAGGAAAGAAATAGAGACAAAGGGCATTTATAGAGGTCTACATACAGGCATGTACATAGGTAAATATATTTATATATGATGATGGGGAAATAGACCTATGTGTAATACTTATAGGGCTAGTATTAAGGCAGCAGATGAACATTGCACCTCTACTCAAGTACTTCCTCAGTGCAAGAACACGTTGTTCTATTAAATTGGCATTCCATGATGTTCATCTTCCTGACATGATTGCTGAAGACAAATGTATGCATAAGCAAAAGTGGTGAAGAGATCTGATGGTGCCTGGCTATCAAATGATATAGTGTCTGGGCTCTTAAAGGCTTGAAAGTAAACAAGCTGCCATCTAGCTCAGACACAACAAAGCCCACAAGGAAGAAGCACACCAGCCTGCGTGACCCAGAGGAGTCGACGGGATAAGTTATCAGACTTCAAGAACTTAAAACCACAAGATTGTATGCTTACCTTCTTCATATGATTGCTGATGACAAATGTATGTATAAGCAAATGTGGTGGAGAAAGCTGATGGTATCCAGCTACCAAAAGATATAGCATCTGGAGTCTTAAAGGCTTGAAGGTAAACAAGCAGCCAACTAGCTCAGAAGCAACAAAGCCTACATGGAATAAGCACACCAGCCTGTGTGACCATGGGGTGTTGAAGGGATCCGGTATCAGGCATCAAAGAACTGAAAATTATACCACTATAAATGAGACTATACCACTATAATTATACCACTATAAATGGGACCCAAAGCCCATGTGTAGGTAATGGGACACCCCCTTACAGAAAGGTCATGGGGAGGAGACAAACCAGTCATGGTGCAGTGTATCAATGATGAAACATATAACTTTCCTCTAGTTCTTCAATGCTTCCTTTAGCCCAACCTGCCCCCACTATCATGAACCCAATTCTACCTTACAAATTTGGCTAGACCAGAGGATGTACACTGGAACAGATAGGAACCAGAAACATAAGGAATTCATCAAATGATTCCCTTCATGGTCAGAGGTGAGAGTGGTGATACCAGGAGGGTGGAGGGAAGGTGGGATAGAAATGGGGAATTGATTATAAGAATCTACATATACTCTCTTCCCTGGGGTATGGCCAACAGGGAAGTGGGTAAAGGGAGACATGAGGCAGTGTAAGATAAGACAAAATAACAATAATTTTTAAATTATGAAGGGTTCATGAGGGAGGGGGCAGCAGGGAGAGAGGGGGGAAATGAGGAGCTGATACCAAGGGCTTAAGTAGAAAGCAAATATTTTGAGAATGATGACAGCAACAAATGTACAAATGCGCTTGACATACAATGGATGGATGGATGGATTGTGATAAGAGTTGTATGAGCCCCCAATACAAAGGTAGGGTCTGTGAGCTTGTGTTACTGGGGGAGGACAAACTTAGAAGACTAATAGAAGAATGACTGCAAAAGTTACAGTCAGTGTCACTGAATTGTCCACACAGAAACAAACTGGTGCATATTCTGGCTTTATCTGTTTTTGACAACAACATAAGAAAATACGCTTTTTTTAAAAAAAAATTAAAACACCTCTGATTTATCAGAAGCTGCATTTCCACACCCTGGAAGGAGATGGATTGTCTTAGCTAATTTTCAGGGATCTTAGCATTCCTGTTTTGTTTTGTTTTTTTTGGGGGGGGAGGAGGGTCTTCTATAACTCTGCCTTATGCACAAAGTAAAAATTGGGAAGGTTTTTTTCATGTATTATGAGTAATTGTGTTGCCAAAATTCTTCTAGGCAACTGGCACTTACTATTAACTCAAAAGTTACCCCTCAAAGTCATTGAAGAGATCCCTTGGATTCTAAGCTCGGGACAGATGCCACAGGTCTGCAGTATGAATTCACACTCTACACCACAGAATTGCTTTCCTTTTGAAACTGAAGTTTTTAAAAAATGACTGTGAATTCTGCTACCTTGTTGGGAATTATGTTGAGAACAAGTTGAGAGATGGATACAATGCTGTAAATCTTTCTCTTAAAAGAGCCAAAGAATCACCAAGAGAGTAACAAATTGTAAATCAAGAAATCTATGCAACATGAGAACCCAGAGAGAAAACCCAGTATTCTTGGCTGATTTGGACCTTAAGGCATTTTTCAATTTCAGATAAAGAGACTGAGCTGCTGTTGGATACCCTCATGAAACAAGATTCATTGGAAAAGGATTCATAAACAATATTATTATGTATATAGAAAAGTTTTTAAACCTGTAGATATAATGTGGGTTAATAAGAGAACTTGGCAACATAGCTAAAAAATCAGCTCATCTGCATATACAAACAACAATGAATAAAACAAAAAAATACTTTTACAGTAACAAAAATACGTAACACATATAGAAACAAATCTAACAAAAAGTATTAAGCTATACCTAATATTATAAAAATATTTTAAGATGTTAATGAAGACATAAATGCATGAAAAGATAGCCCATGATTATGAATGATAAGATTCTGAATTATGTATATGTTACCCCATAATAGATTTTCAGATACAAATAAAAGTCCTTGTTTCAAAAGAAATTTGCCACTATGATCTAAAGTGTATAGGAACTATCACTAGCCAAAATACTTGAAAAGAAAGATGTGTTTCAGTAAATATTAATAATTCTTAAAAACCTATTGAAACTAAGATAGTGAAACTTTGTTTCAGGAACACATCAATTGAGTTACAGAACTAAAATGTTATTGTTAGGTGCCGTCCAGGAAATTTTGGTCCATAGAGAGTTTGTGTATTACAGAATGAAACATTCGCCCAGTTCTTCATCATCTTCACAACAGTTGCTATGTTTTAGTCCATTTTTGCAGCCACTGCATCCATCCATCTTGTTAAGAAGCTTCTTTTTTAACAATCCTCTACCAAGCATGGTGCCGTCTTCAAGGACTCGTCTTTCCAAAGTAAGCAAATGAAAGCAAGCAGTCATGAACTCTCGCCATTTTCCCTTCTGAGGAACATTCTGATTACACTTCTACCAAAACAAATTTGCTCATTCTTTTGGCACTCCTTGGCATACTCAGTATTGTTTTCCAATACCATCATTCAAATGTGTTCATTTTTCTTTGGTCTTCCTTTTACATTATCCAACTTTTGTGTATAGATGAGATGATCATGACTTGGGGCAGACACACCTTAGTCATCAAAGTGAGGCCTTTACTTTATTAAGATTTTAAAGTGCGCTTATTTTTCATATTTGCCCAGGCATTATGACATTTGTTTTCTTGACTGCAGTTTCCATGGATGTTCATGTTTTATCTAAGTAAATTGAAATACTTTACAGTTTCAAATTCTTCTAACACCAATATTGCATGTTTCTATGTAAACAATCTAATGCAAATATCTAAGCATTTCTTCATCAAATTCACTATTCTTCCAAATACCATCCTTGTTTACCTACATTTTACAAAATACATCATGGCATAACTACCAAATCAAGTTGGAACTGACATTTAACCATCTTAATCACTGTTTCTTACTCCTCACAATGGGGCATTTATTATACTCTTATGTCAGGAATATATTGTTAATGAACAAAATTATTGGATAGCAGAGCTTCTACTATTGTCATAAGTAGAAAGTGTCAGATGAGATAGTTGATAAGGAAGAAGATATATTAAAATGCATGATAATTTTTTTTATCTGCAGAGTATGTGGCCATATACTTGAGAGATATCCCTTGTCTGTCAGTTTGTCATACTGTGGTAGCTTGAGGGTAGCTGTGATGCTGAAGACAATGCCATTGGAATTGCAAATATGAGCAGGGTCATCTAAAGTTGAGTGGGCTTCAGCAGAGCTTCTAGAGGAAGAACTATTTCTTCTTCTAGACTAGAAAGAAGGATTAAACTACCCACATCAGAGGAATTGGCCACTGAAAACCCTATGCATAGCATCAAAACACTATCAGTTAAGGAAAACCTCATGACTAGAAGCAGAACATTGTTAGAGATAGTGCCGGAAGATGAGTCACTCAGGCTGGAATTCACTCAAAATATGACTGAGGAAAATTCACTGTCTCCAAGTAAAATTGACCAGAATGATTTGGTGAAGGAAAGGCTATTGGCACAAAGCCTTTGGGACCTTCATTTGTGGATGGAGCACAAATCAAAATGAGAAAAAGATGCAACAATCACTAGTTGTTATTTAGAATGTACAAACTGTGAAGCTAGGAACATTGGAAATCATTAAAAATTAAATGGAAAGCATAAAGTCCAATCTTTTAGGCATTAATGAATTGAAATGGATTGGTTTGGGCTGTTTTGAATCAGAAAATCAGGTGGTTGACTGTATGGGAAATGGCATCATCAAAATGAATGCGGTTGAATTCATCATCACAAGGGGTATTTCAATGTTGCCCTTAATAGGATAAAGTCTATTCACATATCATAAAACCCAGTCAAAATGACTATTACTGAAATTTATAAACTAATTGCTAATGTAGAACTTGAAGAATTCTACCTACTTCTTCAGTATAAAATTGATGACACATGCAATCAAGATGCATTGATAATTGTTGGCGATTCAAAAGTTGCAAACAAAGAGAAAGGAACAACAGTTGGAAAATATGGTCTTGGTGATATAAATGAAGCTAGGAATCTAATGATAGAATTTTGCAAGACCAGTGACTTGTTCATAGTAAATATCTATCAACAACAAAAAAGGTGACTATACATATGAACTTCTCCAAATAGAATATACAGAAATCAGATTGATTGCATCTGTCTAAAGAGAGTATGGAGAAGCCCAATGTAAGCAGCAAAACCCAAGCCATAGGTGAACTGTAGAATAGACCATCACTTTTTCATATGTAAGTTCATGGTAAAGTAGAAGAAAATGAAAAAAAAATCCTCAAGAGCCAAAATATGACTTTGAGTAGCTCACATCTTGTGGTGGTCATGTGCTTATGTTAATTTCATGATTGAGATGTAGGGGTGGAGTCTAGCCTGTTAATTTGGAGATAGCCATTGGGTAGCCAATGAGGGCAGCCTCTGTGTAGCCTCTGTGTGGGCATGGCTTTCTTCTGATACGTCTGGGAAATCTCGCAATATTTCCCTCGTGAAGATGAGAAGCTATCTCCCCAGTTGTTGGGAGTTAGCCTCAGAGATGATTAATCATGGACAAGACAAGATGGCAGCGTCTGAGGAGCCAGAGAAACCACACGGCTTTTCCCTGATGGAACCAGACTTCTGAAGCTGGAGAAACTATGTGGAGACCCTTGCCAACACTGAGTAGCCTCTATCGCCACTGGATTCTGTTGATGAACCCTGAGCACTAGAAGCAAGGAGCCATGGGGAGACCTCAGCCAGCACCAGGACTCTGAACCCACTGACCTGTGACTTCTTGAGTCAGAAGGAGACATTATAAACTGGTATCAGGCATATGGGCTAATATTGGACTTATGACTTTGAACTGGACTGGGCTGGGATGCTTTCTCAGTGTTCCATTCCTTTTGTATATAAACACTTCCCTATATCCATATGCATGTCTATGAAATTTGTTCCTCTAGTCTACCCGGACTAAACCACATCTGGATTTGGAGAACATTTCAAGAACAGATTGGAGGCATTAGTCATTTATGACAGATACCTGATAAGTTGTGCGATGACATTAAGAATATATATGAATAAAAATAAAGATCATTAAAAGAGGGGAACGAAAGAAAAGATCAACATTGGTGTCAGATGGGACTCTGAAACTTTATCTAAATTGTAGACTATCCAAGGCAAGTGGAATAAGTGAAGAAGTAAAAAAAATTAACAGAATATTCAAAGGGCTCTTTCAGAAGACAGATTAAATATTATAATGAAATGTGCAATGACCTACAGTTAGAAAACCTAAAAGGAAGAATATGCCTAGCATATCTTTTTTAAAAATCATTTTATTGGGGTCATGTACAATTCTTATTGTAATCCACACATCAATTGAATCAGACATGTTTGTACATATGCTGCCTTCACTCTTTTCCAGACATTTAATTTCTATTGAGCTTTATATCACCTCTTTTTTCTATCCCCCCAACTCCCCTCATAACCCCCTGGTTATTAGAACAGTATCCTGGCATTGAGGGAGGACTTGGGTAGAAGCCCAATGTCAACCTGGGAACTTAATACTTAATATACAAATATATGTACACAGGTCTATATTTTTATCACTATATAGCAATATATTTACATATAACTGTTTTGTGCCTTCTAGTTCTTCTTATTTCCTTTTACTTTTCTCCTGTCCCACCATCATGTTCAACCTTCATTCAACTCCCAAAAACCCCTCAACTTCATTGCACTTGATCAAACCCAACCAAGCATTCTATGTCCTTTTCACCATCAATTTTAGATCTCTTGTTGTACCCTTGTCCCTGAGTTTGTGGACTCCCCGCCCCTTCTCCTACCTCCTCCTCTTCCATGTCCCCATGAACTATCAGTACAGTTGTTTTCTCCTTGGGATTATAAACAATCCTGCCTATCTTACCTATCTATATAGATAAACATGGGGGCAGGGGTGGAGGGTGGAGAAGCCTATAAATAGTAACAGGTTTGTCTACTGACTACTATGAATGTTACACAAGTGGCTAACTCTCAGGGAAGCAACAAAGTCCACCAGCCTGTGTGACCATGAGGTGTCAATAGGATCTGGTTTCAGGCATCAAAAGGCCCCAAATCATCACATCAATTTCAACAAGATGAGTTGGAGTGGAGACCCAAAGTCCAGCTGTAACAATTGGACATCCCCACACAGAAGGGACAAAAGGAAGGGATAAGTCAGCCAGGGTACAATATCGCACCACTGAAACATGCAACACTCCAGTTCTTTAATGCTTCCTCTGCTCCACTATCATGATCCCAGCTCTCCCTTACATATCCAGCTAAACCAGAGAATGTACACTGGTACAGAAAAGAGCTCTCAACACATAGAATCCAGGACAGGTAACCCCTTCAAGAACAGTAATAGGAATAGTGATACCATGATGGTAGGGGGAAGGTGAGGGGAGAAAAGGAAGAAAGGGGGAACTGATCAGAATGATCGATATATACCTACTCCCTGAGAGGGGTGGGTGAAAGGAGATAGCATATGGTAAGATGTAATAGTAACGGGCTGAGCCCCGGTGGCGTAGTGGTTGTGTGCAGGACTGCGGCCCACTGGGATGGAGGCTCGATTCCAGCTCCACGGAGCAAAGGCTGGGCCTCCTACTCCCACCACCTGAGGGCAGTGATGCCCCCCTCCAAAAAAAAGATGCAATAGTAACAATAATTTGTAATTCATCAAGGGTTCATGGTGGGGATTAGGGGAGGGTTGGAAAAAAGGGGAGCTAACATCAAAGGCTCAAATAGGGAAAAAATGTCTTCAAAATGATGATGGCAACGTATGTAGAGATGTGTTTGCTACAATCCATAGAATTATTACAAGTGGTGTAAGAGTCCCTGAAAAAACGATTTACATTTTTTGAAAATTGAACAAAAAACCTATGGATAGCCTTGAGAAGAATGAGAATTCAGAACCCTTCATTGTGCTCCCTTGGGACCTGTGCATAGATCAAGAGGCAGTATGGGAAAAGAAGAAGAAATACTGTACGGTTTTAAATCAGGAAAGATGTGACCCAGGGTTGTATCTTCTCACTATACTTATTCAGACTCTATGTTGAGCAAATAATCAGAGAAGCCTGACTACATAAGGAATGTGGCATTAGGATTGGAGGGAGCCTTATTAACAACCTGCGAAATGCAACTTTCACAAGCTTGCTTGCTGAAAGTGAAAGAACTTGAAGCACCTGTAGATAAAGAGGAAGGATTGTAGCTTTCAGCATGGATCGCAACTCCATGCTAACAACCCCCAAATGGTCACCTTGAGCCCAATAGGTCACTTCATAGGAAAGGGAACACGATTGAAGTTGTCACAGACTTTAGCTCACTTGTATCCTTACTCAATGCTTATGAAAGCCACAGTCAAGAGGACAAATAGCATACTGCATTGAGTAAGCCCACTGCATACGATCTCTAAAAGTATTTAAAAGCAAGGAGTTCACTTGGAGGACTAAGGTGCACTGACCCAAGCCATGGTATTTTCCCATTGCTTGCATGCATGGGAAAGTTGGGCATCAAATAAGGAAGATCAAAGAAGAATCGATGCATTTGAGCTCTAGTATTGATGAAACGATTGCAAGGACCATACACTGCCAAGAAAACCCCACAAAACAGAGCTGTATGAGAAGAGATACAGGCAGAATGCTCCTTAGAGGAGGCAAAGATGGAGTGAGTTTATTTCACATACTTTGGACGTGTTATCAGGAGAGATCAATTCCTGGAGAAGGACATAGTGCTTGACAAAGTGAGGGCCAGGGGAAAAGAGAAAGACCCTGGCCTAGATGGATTAACACGATGTCTGCAATGATGAGCTCAACCATAAGAACCATTGGGACGGTGACACGATGCTCAGAATCATTTACAAGGAATAAACTTGCGATAAAATGAAATGATTAAATTCTACTGAAAGAGATAAAAGCTTAGACTGAGCCCTGGTGGTGTAGTGGTTGTGCGCAGGACCCTGGGTTGGTGGTTCAAACACAGCAGCAGCTTTCCAGGAGCAAGACTGGGCCCCCTACTCCCACCAGAGGGCAGTGATGAATCCCCCCCCACAAAAAAAAGAAAGAAAAACTTGAACAACTAGAAAACATACTGTAGTCTGGACTTGGAAACATCAATACTTAAATCCAAAGTGTCGACTCTTAAATTAGTGCATACATTTAAGGTCATGTCAAAACTCAACAGACTGCCACCACAGTTCATCTGAAATTGTATGCACAGGGAAATAGCCAGGAGATTTCTGAAGAATTAAAAAAGACAGAAATGTGCCAATGATCTCTAGCTCTACCATATACAACCAGATACTAGGGAGCCAGTGTCTATAGAGGGCAGATTACCAAAGAGCCTGGTCCAGATTTGGTGTGGTGGGTTTCCCATTATCAGACGAGACTGTCAGGTCTGCCACCCAAGACACCTCTTGGTGTACTTGAATTTCCAAATGTTTAATTAGCAGGCAAGCATATAAACCATTTTCATCGCCCAGAAACTTCTCACGACATATAAAGCGTAATAAACATTAAAATTAATTGTTGTAAGAAAATGTGGTATTGATACCCAAAAGACAGATCAGTAGAACATGAGTATTGGGTCCAAAGTGGACCCAAATAAATCAAAACAGAGAAATTCAATTATTATTGCAATTTCATCATGCTTTGACTGAGGCTGTTTGGAAAGGCCCATCTCCACAGGGCAGCAGTCATATCTCCTTCTCCTTCTATAATAGTCATAGCAACCAGCACAACACTTGGCAGAAAGGAGGAACCTAACCATTGTGGGATATTTGAAGGGATTTTAGAGAGTGACTCATGAATAGGCCTTGGAACCACCAGAACTTAACAATGGACAGCAGTTGATGGCTTTAACCATTTACTTTGGAGAAATGTCTATCATCTGTTAAACATAAAGATGGATTTTTAAATCACCATTATGAAGGAGGTTTTCAATCAGCATGCTACTTTGAAATATTTGAGAGGACTCCGCACCTTATTTCTCACACCCAAATAAACTTGTTGTATGATAGGAAAAATACTGAAAAGGATTTAATCTCTATTGAGAAGGGAGTGCAACAAAGAAACCCACCAAAGTCACAGCCATCGAGTCACTTCCAACCCATTGGAGTAGTTAAGCAAAACTGCACTTGAGCAAATTTGTTCTAAAAAGCTACACATTGCAAAAATGTTAAATGCAATGTGGATTTATTGGTATAAAATCAGTCTACCTACCTACCATCTTGTACATTATACTATACTTATATGTGCAATCATTTTTTTTGCAAAAAGGATATTTAATACAAAGTGCCATCTAAAACTGGGAGGTGGGTGGAGGTGGAAACTTTTTGTTGAGCTTTTAAGTTCCCCCAGAGCACACATTACTTTGAGTTAAAAAATTCATACAATTGAGGAAAAAAAAGAATGGTTAGGACCTAAAAATTAAATAGCACTAAATTCAAGCCAACTGTGTAGATAGGAGCATCTTAAAAGGATTTCCTTCTTCTGAAGATTACATATTTAGAAAGGTCTAGCATGGTATTTTTAAGGATTTAGCAATGAAATCCAAAACCATCATCTCCATAAAAAAAGAGGAGTGGTCTGTGCGTTATGGGAAGATAAAATGGGGAAGTGAACTGAATATCATATTAATAACAAAAGTAAACATCTTTGTTTAAAACAACAACAATCCTGAAGCTATTGAATCTCAACAGACAGAACCAGAGGAGAAAGGGCTAACTGCCTAGATAAGACCTTGCCAAGAGAAAAAGTATCAGCAAAAGGAAATGTATGCTAGTCTAAAACTCAATTAATTTCATCAAGGATATCACTGAAAACAAATTATCATGTCTGATAACACAAAACCCTAGCAAAGCCAAAGGACACAGATAACACTGCAGTTCAAAGACTGGCAGTTTACTTTGTTTTCAGTAAGCTACGTTCTCTCTAAACATAAGAAGAATAATTAAAGGATGTTTCCTGTGCTGTTTCGGGTATTAATTACAGCTGTCCAGTGGTACCAATGGGAGAACAATAGTCATAAACCCCGCCAGTGTCATGTGAACTGCTTGCTGCAAATCTGCAGAATAATTTGCTCTCTGGAGTAGCTAAGTTTCATGTGTTCATCCCTGATGTCAAAGTCATGCAAAGGCTGACTTTTCTTCTGACAAATGCCCTTCATTTTGCCTTTGGCAAAATTAAGAACGAATTTGAATGTTGGTATCCATTCAAGTCCAGATGAACGTTGCTCTGTAGGTAGTTGAATTTGAACACCAGTAACCACTGGCTTGTGCTCAGCTGATTCCATTATGTGGCCACTCAACTGCAGTTGTTTTTGCTTTTGGGTGTCTTGAAGAAAAATACAGAGTTGAAGAAACAGTTCAGGAATGAAGGCTGTGGCTCTGTGTTCTCCTTCCTAACTGTAACTCACATCTCTAATAAGTCTTGCGACACACCACTTCACTCCTGGGTCTCAATGTCTTCACCCATAAACTAGAAATGGCAACACCATGCAAGCTGAGTGTTTTCAAATGAGCTACAAATGTGAAGAAATAGGGGGTGTGGGGTGCATGGTTAGGTTATCTATCTATCTATCTATCATCTATCTATCTATCTATCATCTATGCTGCATCTATCTCTTTATCCTGGCAATAAGAACTGTGAAATGATAAAATGAATTGCTGTCATGGGAGGAGAAGCATCTCCACGGGACAGTTTTATTAATAGAATGAATGGTCATTCCTATAGGTGGTCATAACTGATCTGAAGGCAGATTTAGGGGCTAGATTTATCTCTCCAGATCAATTTCAACCTTGGATTCTATAATGCCAAATTTTGAGTGACTGTATGCAGCATCATAACTATTAAGAGAGCCATAGGGTTCTACTCATTAAAAGACAATAACACGCCATAGTTCTTGGGCAGTTTACAAAGTGGGCAAACTGCTGACCTATCTAAAAGACTTTTTGAAGGTCAAAAGCTAGAGCTTTGACAAACCTCAGGATGTATTCTGAAATCTTGATGTATGAAAATCTATTTCAGCAAGAGAACTGGATTACTTCCTTCCAATGAAAATGTACAAGGAGTTCTGCAACATGGAGAAGAAAAGATACAGAAATACCTCTCAAGTACTGCAAGTAATAACTCCCCACACGCAATTATTTAATGAACATATGGATTCTTGCAAATGTTAAAGCTTGCTGCCAATTTTGCAGTTAATATTTCTGAAAGTCAGCATCTGCTGATCACCATGTGTTTATACAAACATTCTCAGTAGTGAAGACAAAAGATTGCACCTTGGCACGTTTGCTGACCACATGGGCAATTAAATCAAACTTACTTCGCTGAAAACTTCAGTGAAGAAAGTAAGGAAAGCTCGCCTATAGGTTGGTGTGTTCTGTACTAATACCTTAGGACTCCTGACGTAATTGCTCTCTGTTTGAAGAACTCACCAATATAAAAACAAACAAAAATAGTCCTTTAAGTATTTAGTAATTAGAAAAATATTTGGGGAGATAAAAACATGGGATTTTGTGTGATATTTTCCAATGACAGCTGGAAATATGATTTTTCTTTCCTTCAGGAAACTAAAGCCTCTGGGATTTTTCAAATGTTTATTTTGGACAGCGACTACGAAAACATTCACTATTTACCCTGGTGCCATTTGAAACTGATGTTTGTACGGTTGGGTCCTTTGGGCCTGGATGTGCTCAAACACATTTTCATTTGACTAGATGGGAGTTTGACTTGGAGCAACACGCTATCTCACAGAGTTGCCACTGTGGAGAACAACTCAAATCATGAATTGAAAGACATGTCTTCATTCAAGCTTGTGGTCCGTTGGGGTGGCTTAAAAGCAAGAATTTAAAACTCTCTCAACGAACGGGTTCTGGTACACCTGACAGTTCCTTCTTCCTTAAGAAAGGTGCTGAATTTGAAGTAGGACCCACCTCTTGGCTTACACTATAGTTTCTCTTTTGGTTTTATCTCATCAAAATACTTGTGAGAGAGAAACATTCTTGGATGGCACATGGAGTATGATGGTATTTTAGTTAGCAGGTGCTGCTCTAATACAAAGGCATAAGCGAGAGGTTTTAAATAATAGAAATTAATTGACATAGAGCTCAGGAAGCTAGAAGGATGAAATCGAGGCACAAGCTCTAGAGAAATGCTTCCCCTCTCTCTTCCCTTCCCCGCCTTCCCTTTCCCATGCTCCTTCTCTTTTCCCACTCCCTCTCTCTTTGTCTTGGGGAAGACAGCTTCTTTCAGCTCCTGTTGCCCTGGAATCCCTAGGTTCTTGGTGAGTTTTCTGTGGCATCTCTCTTCCTCTGTTTGTGACTATTTATCTCTGTGTTAGTGCTACTCCTCTATGTCTGTGAGGAGCCCTGGGGCCATCATGGTGACTCACTGGGTTGCTAACCAGAAGGGCAGCAATTTGAAACCAACAGCCACCCCTCAGGAGAAAGATGGCCTTCTACTCCCCCAAAGAGTGAGCGTTTCAGAAACTCACAAGGGCAATTCTACCCAGTCTGACAGGCTTGCCACGAGTCAGCCTTGACTGGATAGTCAGCAGTGAGGTTGAGTTTGAATTTTTATGAGTACCATTTAAAAGTGATTTGGTTTAGGGCATACCTTCGACTGGTATGGCTTTATTCACATAGCAGAGAAAGCCCGATTCCCAAATGAGGTTACATATACAAGTGTAAGTGTTCCAACACATCATTGGGGGGATATAACTCAATCCATAACAGATGGCCGTTAAATAGGTGGCCTTTGGTCAGCTGTGCTCTCCCCTGTGCCTTCATCTAGAGCACAGGGAAGAGAGAGGACTCATAGGGAAGAAAGGGGAACTCACTCACTTTACCTGCAACTTTTTCACAAGCATCTCCATATTCCTTTATTCCACTCCATATTTTTCTAAGAATTAAAAAAGAAAACACCTCCCTTTTCCCAAGCTTACTTCACTGTCAGGTTAGCATCTTAAGATTCAGGTTTTAAGATGCTTTTGATGCTAGTATTAACAAAATGGATTTGAAACAAGAAAGACTGTAGCAAGAAAGCCAACTAATGTCGGTGAACCAGAGCCAGGAAAGAGACTATGTGAATAACAGCAGGTAATTTTTGAACTTGAAAGAGTGAAAACATTCTATGGAGATGAGGCTCTGTATTTCTTAGAGGAGTGTCTCTTCTAGCCTGATTCTGCCCAGAAGACTACTAGCAAAGTACAGACCAACTGCTTCTCTTCTTGACATTTGTGCTTCTCCTAGCAGAGTGACCACCAGGCTGTCAGGTAAAGCATTAAACTCTTTGCCCCTCAAACTATGGAGGGAGCAGTCTATCTGTCAAATATAGTAGAGATGATCGTTGCAGTGTTTCACTGGAATTTTAAGGCAGCATCCAAACCCAATATTATTAACATGACTTTGGCCAAGAATACTTGATTTCAAATTTAAATTTATGGGACAAGTCAATATACAATGCAGCTAAAATAGAACTGTCCTTGTCTGGAATGGAATGGGAATCTGAGACACAGTTCACCTGCCCCATCTAATCCTTGAGAACCTATCCTTAGCATTTCAGATGAAAATACTTCCACCTTTGAATCCATATTCACCAGCACACACCTAGCACACCATTTTTCTCCAAATGGATTCTCCTTTTGTCCACTCTGAGTCAACTACTTCCAGGCTTCCATTTTTCTGTGGTCTGTACATGGAATAATCTATGAATTCCATCCAGTATGCATGGAATACCTATTGTGCATCAGGTACTGCTATAATTTTGTGGAAACAGAAGTACCCCCATAGTCTATGTCCTCAGACAGAAGTGCCACAAAAATGAAGATTTCGTGAAATTATGAAACAGTAACTAAAGCGTCAGCATCCCCATCCTCTGTTTCCTCCTTTGGTCTGCCTCTTCTCAGAGTTGGTCCTTTCCAAGCTTTTAGTACAAGGAAAGTTTCATTTCTCTCATTCCCTCTGTCCAGGCTCCAGGTGGATTCTTGCTCTAAGCAAGACAGTTGGTATTGATTGGGAGAATTATGAACAATCATTGGAGTCTTTCTCTATCATGGTGGTGTAACATGGTTCATAAAAAGTGTGGACTGCATTCATGGGAACATAGCTCCTGATCAAATGAGGCTGAGAGCTGCTTTCTGGCCTTTCTTCGGACCATATCTAGGCACTAAGACCAATGATTGGTGTGCTACATTTTAAGGAAATTAGCAAATTAGAAAGTATCTCCCAAAAGGTAAGAAAAACCCTGAGAGCTCCAAACATCATTTAAATGAAGAATTCTGGAAAGAATAAAGGATCTTTATCTGGGAGAAGAGAAAATGCCTTGGTTCTCTATGTGACCAGTTGTTGTTGTTGTTGTTGTTATGTACCATCGAGTGGGTTTCAGCTCTTAGTGACCTGATGCACCCGAAAGTGGAATGCTACCTGATCCTGCACCATCCTGACAAGTGTCCCTGAACTTGAACCCATTGTTGCACACATGAGGTCAGTCCATCTCCTTGAAGGCCATCCTCTCTTTAGCTGCCCCTTGACTTTACCAAACAAGATATCCTTCTCCAGAGACATCCTGATCTTTCCTGAAAAAAATGTGTATAATAAGTCTCATTACCCTTTTCTCTGGTCATATTTGCAAGACAGAATGAGGAAGAAATAGAATCAACAATGAAAGTCATCTTATACAATCGCTATATTAAAAAAGAAACAGCTTGAACTATGTGTTCTGAAAGGTAGAGCTAAGATCAATGGATGAATGATAAAAGGAAGGAAATGGGAGTCCAAAAATGCAGACATGAAAAGGACTGTCTTGGAAAGAACTCAGTGCCCTATAACTGAAAACATTCAGTTTAGCAGTAGATAACCATCAATTAGAGTGATGTCATGAAAATTGCTGAGACTGCTTGAACAAGCATCTGTTATGAACCAGTAATCAAGATACTGAGAGACACAGAGAGGAAGGGAATATCTTCCTTTCTCAAAGAGCTCATCATTTAAAGAGTTCAGCAGATAAATGTACACACTAATAGTGACAATTTGGTATGACATGTGCAATCAAAGAAATCTGTGTCAACGCACAACTAAAGAAGAAAGAGAAAATGATGTTACGGCAGGGGTGGGAAGAGACAAAATTTTACAGAGAAAGTGAAGAGTAAACGTAGACGCAGGGATAAGTAACAGTTTTCTCATCAATCTCACTACTTAATAAGTGGTGGCCAAGAAGGGTGTACAGCAAGGTGGGTGTATAACAAAAAGCCTGGCAGTAGACACGGCATATTTATCAGGCATATCAAATCAAAATGATTTGAAATGTCTAGGGTAGGAGATGGTGAGGGAAGAGAGGAGAGGGAAAGTGGCAAGAGACTCGAGGAAATGG
>PVJH01019250.1:12143-43315 GCA_004026705.1 Nesogale talazaci | reverse complement strand
GAAGCATCTGGTTTTCTACAGAAGGCCGGAGGCAGAGCCCTAATTAAGTTCTGTCATTAGCCATCAGTTTACATACGAGACAGCATTACATGGCAATTATTTTTTTCTCTCTATTTGCCAGTAAGCTTAAGAGCTGTTTAAAGTAGTGAAGCTTGTTTCATCCATTTAATTGGACGTGTTTATTGAGTGATTATATCACAGAGATAAACAGACTGATTCAATACCAATAAGAAAGTGAACAAATAAGCAACCAAGATAATTAGAGTGGTGAGAGATACCAGGAGGAGAAAGAGGAGAGATAAAGTCTTCATGAGAGAGGGGAACAGCATAAGGCAGCAGGTTCAGGAAGCTCCTCTCTGAGGGGGACAAGATGTGAGCTGAATCCGGATGGAAGAGGGGAGTCCTTCGTGTGAAACTCTGGGGAAGAACATTCCAGGCAGAGAAAGCAGCCATCCCTGGGTGCCCACAGAATTGGAACCCAAGGACAGTAGGAGATGGAGCCAGAAGAGTGGTCAAGAATAACATCAGCCCAGGTGTTCATGAGTGTATTGAACCATCTCCTCTTAATGGAGTACAGGCTTTGAAAGCTGTTTGTTTATTTGTTTGTTTGTTTGGTTGGTTGGTTGATTGGTTGGTTGGTTGGTTGGTTCTTTTATTAGTTGGTTGGTTGGTTGGTTGGTTAGTTCTTTCAAAACTTTTTTCTGAAATGCAGGATGATGCAGGATGGAGCAGCATTTGCTCTGCTGTGTGAGAACTGCTATGAGTCAGTCTTGACTGGGCAGCCCCTAACAACAACCGTACATATGTCAATCCCACTTTCCTGTAATGACCTTTCAGGCAGGATCAATAGCTTGATAATCAATGTCACGTGTAAAACAATCCAGCTCAACGCAATTTTTTAAATCTGAAACTGACCTCTCAGATATGGTTGAATGTTTGTTCATTCTGCTTGCAGAGACTGTAGTAGCTCTTCCACTTCTCCACCTCCTCTGGACCCCTTTGCAGCAGGAGTGGGGAACCAAGTTTCTGCCAAAGGTCTTATGGATATTCATAACATCATTCAGGGTCCATACAAAATTATTAACTTATCAATTAGCCCACTGTATTTGGTCACACATTTAATGATCTCATCCCTAATGTGATGAGTGGAACTGCTTCTCTTTCATGATATGATATGATAGCTGGAATTAGCAATCTTGCTGGCCCTTCTCCTCCATAATAGTAGGGCACTGGAAAAGATACAGAGGAGGAAGGATATATCTGTCATGCTACTGGTGCTACAATTCATCATCATGAACTATGGATGTTCTATGTCATGGACATTCAGGGGCTTGCTCCCCCATACATATAGAATGTATGAATTCTTTAAGAAATCTTCCAGAAGGCACCTACTTCTTGATGTTCACAATCTACTTAAAGTGGCCTTATCCAATTGTCCTTCACTTTCTTTCCCTCCTTCATACATTCTACAGCCTCTAGCTTCCAACAGTCTAGCCTAAAACTGGCGTCCTTTCATAATGCCCACCTGGTCAATAAAAAGATCACCATCCTTTACCAACCAAGCAGAGGTGGTGAGCCTTCTGCAACGCTCACCCCTCTTTACCCTCCTTCTCTGCACATCTTGTTCTCAAGGAGGTAGACAGCAGACTTGGCATGCTTGCAGCATAGGCAGACACCCAACCTATAATAGACTCATGCCTTCTTCAGGCACCCCGCTCTCCATGGAGTACCTCTCATACAGCACTCACACACCATCATTGTGGAAGTAGACTGTGATACCTTTCTCCCATAGATCACCTAGTGAGTTTGAACTGCCAATCTTTTAGTTAGCAGCCAAGTCCTTTTATTACCACTGCATCCCCAGGACTCCTTCTTCAAGAGAACAGAAAAGCTACACCATTCCTCAAAACTAATAATTCAGCCATCAGAGTTGCTCTTATTAGTTTCTCTAATCTATCTCAATTGAGATATAGAGCCCGGTGGCAACGTAGCTCAAGGCTCCCCTGCTAGCCGAAATGTTGTTGATTCAAACCCACCAGCCTCTGCCGAGAAAATCGATGTGGCAGTTTCCTTTCATGAAAATCTCGTCCTTGAAAACCCAATAAAGCCAATCTACTCTATCCTATAAGGTCATTATAAGTCAGAATTGACCTGATGGCTATGAACTTCTTTTTATTTTTTACTTAGAACAGTAAGACATAAAACATATGAGCTATTGTGAGGAGGGTGCGAGGCGAGGCAATTCAGCGCACCTAACGATAACGCACCCTGACATGACAAAGATCCAGACAATGAGGCAGAACCTGAGAGGCACGGCAAGAAAACCAATGCTGCCCTCTCACCAAATCCTTTGCAAAGATGTCTGGAGACACTCTGCGCTGCTGCATTGAGAGGGTTCTAACTCAGGGCGACGTTGGGCAAAACAAAACGAAACACTGCCCGGCCCTGTGTCATCTTCACGGGTGTTCCTGTGCCTGAGCCCATCGATGCAGCCACAGGGTCAGTCCATCTCCTCGAGGACCTTCCTCTGCAGAATGACGCACTACTTCTACTCAACATTAATTTTTAATAAAGCATCCTAAGACCATAGCAAGTGTGTTATTTACATAGTTCTACGTAGACTATGGTCAGAATTTGAAATCTCCCGCAGTTCCCTTGGAGGTCCGTTTTTAATAGCAGAGTTTGGGGAAGTCATTAAAGGGCTTTGAGCAAGTGATGCAGACATTGTGTCAATTCATCTCCTTGACCTTTTTCTTCTCTTTCACTGACCTTTTCTTTTGTCAAGCCTGAGTTTCCTCTCCAGGGACTGACCTCCTCTAGGAAGATGTCCAAAGTAGAAGGAAGTCTCCCCCTTCTCAAGAAGGAGCATTCTGGCTGTACTTCCTCCTAGAAAAATTTGGTTGTTCTTCTCACAGTCTATGGTACTTTCATTATTCTTTGATAAAATCTTCATTCAAATGTATCAATCACATCACTATTCATTGTTTAACTTTCACATGCATATGAGATGTGTGAAAATGCTATGACCTTAGGTCAAGGGCACCTTAGTCTATAAAATGACACACTTTTCTTAATATAATATAGACATAAGTTCTTCATGGGATATATGGTTGAAATAGTTTCAGTGACTCACCTTTTATTCTCATAACATTGTCTTAAAAGTGGTGAACTGCAGTTAATTGACCTTTTACTTTGGTTTTATTCTTTTGGTGCTTTGTGTAACACATCTGTCTAACCCAAGGTCACAAAAAGTTTGTTTAGGAAGTACACTTAGGTATCTAAGATCTTTTGACTAAATATTTCTCTATAGTAAGAGGAGGCATAGTCAAGATTCAGGTTCTTGCTTATAACTATTCTATTACTCCAACATTTCTGGTTTAAAATCCTGGAGTTCCCTGTCCCAGTGAGTTAAATATACATATATTTCTGCATTATCTTTTGTTTTGTGATTATGTGTTATATATCTATATATCTTTATGCCAGCACTGCAGTATCTGATAGCTTTTCCAGAATATTAAATTCAACTCCAGTTGTCTGTAACATTTTGTAATACGCATGACACATTGGTTTGGGGTTTTTTTATGCTTCTTTCATAAGATTTTGTTTATAATATTTCCCATAGTCTCGCCTCTCATTATTTAATGATAATTCTTGGAAGTAGGAGAGAAATTGAAATGAAAGGATGATTTATTAAGGTTGACTATCTTGCAAATTGGATAAAATTCACTTTTGCTGTATTTAGGTTTCTAGCTTATAGTGACCCTGTGTACAGCAGAACGAAATGCTACCCAGTCCCATACTATTTTCATAATCTGCCCATGCTTGAGGTCACTTTCAGTCACTGTGCCAATCATCTCCAGCAGGGTCTTCCTTGTGTCCTTGACCCTCAATTTACCAAGCGTGGTGTCCTTTTCCAATAACTGGTTCCTCTTGATAACATGCCCTAAAATGTGAAACCAAGTCTTGACGGTCTCACTTCTAAGGAGCATTCTTGCTGTACTTTTTTCAAGACAAATTTGTTTGTTCTTCTGGTAATTCTTGGTATAGTCATTATTTTTCACCAAGACCATGGGTCAAATGCACAAATCATACTTTGGCCATTCTTGTTCATACCCATCTTTCACAGCATGTGAGATGGTTGGAAATAGCATTGCCTGGTCCAAGAGCACCTTATGCCGCAAATTGGCATCTCTGCTCATTGACCCTTTGAAGATTTGTTCAGTACAATATATCACTGGATTTCTTGAGTGCTGCCTCCACGAGCATTGCTTGTGCTTCCACACAAAGTGAAAGCCTTGACAAGCACTTCTTCCTTTATCAGATTGCTTTTGACTCAATTATGAGATTTCGTTTTGTTTGTGCTAAATTGTCTTTGATCTTCATCGGTACATGCTTCAAGTCCTCTTGACTTTCAGCAAGAGTGGTCGTATCATCTGTTTATAAACTTTCCTCCAATCCTAATGCCCAGCTTTACTTGACAAAGTTCAGCTTCTTGAGTTATTTGCTCAGCATAGAGATTAAATAAGTCTGCTTTACTGATTTCAAATCACTCAGTACCCGTTATTCTGTTTGAATGACTGGCTCTTGGTCCACACACCAGTTCTGCATGAGCACAATCCAGAGTTCTGAAATGCCCATTTTTATAATGCTATCCATAGTTTGGTAACAGCTACACAGTTGAATCTCTGCATTTGAATTGTGGTGTGGGAAAAGAAGTGTAAGCACCAGGGACAACCCTATCTATCTTGGAAGGAGTACAGCCTTCAGAGTGGTCCTTAAAGGAAAGGATGGCAGTACTTCATCTTACATACTTTGGACATATTTTCAGAAGAGACCAGTCCCTGGAGTAATCCTTTAGGACAGAGTTCAACTTCCTCTTTCTGGATTCTAAATCTTACTAAAGTTGACTAAAGTTCAAACTGATGGTCTTTTGCGTAGGAGACTAGTGCCTTAACCAGTGATAATTAAAGAACACTTAGTGATTTTATCCTCTAATTTTCTTTCTTTTCCAGAACATTAAATTCTACTCCAGCTATCTTTAACATTTTGTAACACTCACAAAAATATTGGTTTTGTTTTTTATGGTTCTTTCATATGATTTTTTTTGTCTCAAATGACAAGTATCTCCCTCACACTTTTCAGTATCTTTTCTTCACTCACCAAAAGAAAGGTTTGCTGACTCATTCAAGTAACAGAAATCCAGCCTCCAAAATAGACATCTAATTCAATGTCTAGGCAGAAATTTAGGAGAAAGAAGTGGATAATTGCAACATATATAACTTTCCAACTTATCTGCTTTTTCAGTGTCCATGTCAGCATGCACTCAGTCTTCATATTTTACTGCTTTGTAATGCCTTGCAACACTACTTTCATAACACCAAGAGTTACCAAAAAGTTTGGAACTACATGACGCTGTCTTCCTGTGCAAACGTTCCATTTCTGTTATCAAGATGTCCCAATTTGAGAGTCCCAGGTGGTATGGCAGGGGCCAGACCAAATTCAGGGCTACATATGGTAACCAACTGGAATGGGGGCAGGGGGGTGGCCCATGGAGCAAATGGTGATGTGTAGAGAGGGAATGAGGTACTAGCCTAGCCAAGGGGAGTGTATTGTTTATATCTCTACAGCGAAAGAGGGACCAAACTTAAATCCGGTGATCCAGAATGAGAATGCAGTGTGGTGGCATGAAGTAGGGAACCAACGAAGGAGTCTGAGCACACAACCCCAACCCCAACTACAGGGGGAGCCACCTCTCCACCAGGGGAGTTTGCCTTGAAGGTCAGCACTTGAAGTTGCAGCTTGGGCAGTGAGAGATGCCTGACCAGAACACATGAGAACAAATGAAGAGGGAGGAAGAGAGAATGGAGTGCATCCTGGTGCACCAAGCCTTTAGGATGACATTCCCACTCAGAACAGTCGATGCACAAAGAGGATCATATGGCCAGCCCCACTATGACCATCGCTGACCCAAGGCCTTTCAGGGTCAACAATGGAGAAACAGGGTCAGGATTATACCCTGACACAACCACACCAGGGAAAAACACTAAGGGTGTGCAAAAGAGCATGGAGATCCAGAGGGAAGGAAAGGGATAAACCTTGGGATTAGGGACTGGCACCTCATCTGACTCAATCAAGGGACACTGGCACCTCATCTGACTCAACCAAGGGACACTGCTTGGAGGTCAATGAACAGACCTTGAAATATTTACAGGTTTTTATTTTGTTATTTTTAATATATATATATATATATATACATATATGACATTGGGGGGTTTTTGTTGTTATCATTGCTTTATTTTCTTTGGTTGCTTCATTTTAGGAAGCCTTTTTGGGGTACATATTGTTACCTTTGCAGGTCTATCTAAATAAGATTGCCTGGATGAACAGTCTGGAGGCAAAAACAACAGGACTAATGGCTCCAGGATGCAGGCCATGGGAGAAGGGGAGGAGGGAGAAAGGAGATGGTGTTGACCATCCCAGGGATAAGGGGATATCAATTGATCCAAAATTAGAGACAAGATGGATGAGAGAAGTCCAATAGAGATTGATCAAGGGTAATATAAAAGAGAGAAAATACTGAAACCCAAATGGAGGCTGAGCATGATAGTGGGACAAGAGGAAAGTAAAAGAAAAGAAAGGAAAGAACTGGAGGTAAAGAGCATTTATGAGGTTTAAATACAGGCATGTACATCGGTGCATATATTTATATGTGACAATGGGGGAAATGGATTAACGAACTACACATATAAGCTTAGTAGTAGAACAGCAGATGTGCATTGGACCTCCACTCAAGTACTTCCTAAATGCAAGAACACTTTGTTCTATTAAATTGGCATTCCATGATGCTCACCTTCCCTACCCGATCACTGATGACAAATGTGTGCATAAGCAATGGTGGTGAAGAAAGCTGATGGTGCCCGGTTACCTAAAGATGTAGCTAACAAGCAATAAAGTCCACATGGATGAAGCACACCAGAGTGTGGGACCATGACTTGTCAAGGGATCAGTTATCAGGGTTTAAGAACTAAAAAACATAGCATTGCGTGCTCACTTCCCTGATATGATCACTAACGACAAATATGTGCATGAGCAAATGTGGTGAAGAAAGCTGATGGTGCCCAGCTATGAAAAGATATAGTGTCTGGGGTCTTAAAGGTTTGAGTAAACAAGCAGCCATCCAGCTCAGAAGCAACAAAGCCCACATGGAAGAAGCACACCAGCCTATGTGACCAAGAGCTGTTCAAGGGATTCGGTGTCAGGCATCAAAGAATGAAAATTATATCATTATAAATACGGGGGAGTACAGATTGGTGCCCCAAAGTCCATCAATAGGTGAAGCGGCATCCTCTTACAGAGGGGTTGCAGGGAGGATATGAGCTTGTAAAATTACAGTATAGTAACAATGAAATATGCATCTTTCCTCTAGTTCTCAAATGCTTCCTCACACCCACTATCATGATCCTGGTTCTACCAGACAATTCCGGCTAGAACAGAGGATGCACACTGGAGTCAGAAACATGGGGAATTTAGGATAGATGATCCCTCAGGACTAGTGATGGAAGTGGGGATGCTGGGGAGGTGAAGGGATGGTGGAGTAGAAAGGAGGAACCACTTTCAGGGATCTACATATAACCTCCTTTCTGGGGCATGGCCAAAAGGGAAGTGAGTGAAGGGACACATTGGCCAGTGTATGATATGAAATAGCAATTTGTAAATTATTAAAGGTTCATGGAGGGGGTGGGAAGGAAGGGAAATATGGGGAGCTGGAACTGGGATCCTAAGTAGAGGGAGGATGTTTTGAGAGTGATGATGGCAACAAGTGTGCAAATGAGGCCTGCATACAGTTGATGTATGTATGGATCGTGAGGGGAGGTGTATGAGTACCCAACAAAATGATTCATTTTTTTTAAAAGGGGGGGAAGGAAAGAGGAGCTTTTTTATTAAGAGGAGCTTATACCAAGGGTTCAAGTGGAAAATGTTCAGAAATTAATGTGGCAACATGTGTGTAAATATGCTTGATACAGATAATGTATTGAATGTTATAATAGCTATAAGATCCTCCAATAAAATTATTTTTAAATGTCCCAATCCTTAATAAAATAAATTACTTTGGCTTTGTTTTTATATAATATGATAAAAGATAATTTGTAAATTTTTCTAAGTAGATTTTTCTTTTCAAATATTTTTGCTACCAGATATCAAATAAATTGGAAGATGGGGTTCAAAGGAGATTAACAGAAAGAAAATCATTGATCCCATTCCAAAAAAAAGTAGCCTGACACCAAAATGAAAAGATAATAATAAAAGATGATATAAGAATAAACAAAACAAGCATTTGTGAGGAGCACTACAAAATGTTAAAAAAAAACAACTGAAGCTTATTGTGAAACTATCAGTTATTAGAGTGAGAATGAAAACGAACTTTTATCCATATTAGCTCACTTTAGCTGACACTTTTCTGTCAGGGAGCCACCCCGTGGTGACTTGTGTGTTGCTGTGATGCTGGAAGTCATATAATTGGTTTTTCAGATACCACCAAGGTGGCCCAAAGGGAACAGATTTCAGAGGAGCTTCCAGACTCAGAACAAAGCAGGCTGTCCACTTCAGAAGAAATGACAACTGAACACCTTCGGATAGCCTTGAAATATTGTCAGAGAGAGTGTCAGAAGACGAGCTCTCAGGCCAAAAGAAACTCAAAATGTGGCCGAGAAAGCACTGTCTTGTCAAAGTAGTGGCAACCATAATAGCAAAGATGAAGTAAAGCCTGTGTAAATAAAGCCTTCTGAACTCCATTTACTGATAGGACATCACTAAAATGAGAAGAAACTGTTTCAAATATTAGTTAATAATCAGAACTTGAAATGTACAGAATATTAATCTAGGAAATTTAAAATTTGTAAAAAAAATAGAATAGAACACAAAGACAAATATTACAAGTGTTAGTGAGTTGGAAATGACTGACACTGGCCATTTTGAATCAGGACAACATGTGGCTTACTATGCCAGGAATGACACATTCAAGAGGAAGGCATTGCAGTCATTGCCATAAAAGACATTCCCAGATGTTTGTTGAAGAAGGTGCTCACTTTTAACCACTTAATATCTATCTACTGGCAAGTAAATTAAATCAATGTCACTATTATTCAAAACTATGCACCAACCATGAAAGCTAGTATTGAAGAAATTGACAAATATATTCAGTTGAAAATTGATCAAGGATGCAGTCAAGATGCTTTGATAATTATTGGCAATTCGAAAAACAAAGAAGAATAATGGTGGATAGCAAATACAGTCTTTGGTGGTGAGTCCCGGTGGCATAGTGGTTGTGTGCGGGACTGCAGCCCACAGGGTTGGCCATTCAAATTCAGCAGCAGCTCTCCAGGAGCAAGGCTTCTACTCCCACGGGGCAGTGATGCCCAAAACACACACACACACACACACACACACACACAGAAAATACAGTATTCAGTTCCCAAATAAAGGGGCAGAATGGCTGCCAACAGAGCATAAATCATACATCAGTCCCTTATGTTCACTTCAAAAGAACCATATCAAAAGAAGAGAGCTCACATTGGCTGGGGTCACTCCTTCAAGAAGAGGTGTAAGGGAGAAGACAACCCACTTGATGCTGTACCACACCAAGGCAAGGCTATTATGAGTCAACTGACCCTCCACAGCAATGGGAGAAGAACCTTCCTGGAAAAATGGAGTTAGGACCAGGTGAGGGAAGTATCTACATTTCAGAGGAGGCATAAATGTATCTGTGGTGGGTATGGTGAGTAAATGGGGAAGAGAAACCTTACTTCAAGAAGGAATGCTATATAATAATTGTAGGGAATCTAAGGATGAAATGAGCCCAATTCTATGATCCTGAGCAGACACTTCAAATCTATTTCTACTGAATCCTCTAGGAACTATGCCATGCACTATTATGACCTTAGTTGCTGGTCTTATGGAGAACATGATATTCCCCCAAAGACCACACCAGAATGACTGGAAGTGGAAACCCGACTGAACACTCTGGGCCCTACCTCAAAAATACCAGTACCCTTGAGCGTAGGACTTAAATACATTGAAAGAAAGCAGGTGATGCCAGCTATCTATTGGAATAGTGTCTGGGGTCTTATAGGCTTATATTCAAACAAGCAGCTACCTACATGAAGTATCAGCTAAGTCCATATTGAGGAAACACACCAGCATATGTGATCCAAAATGATGATAACAAATCCCAAATATGATGAAGGAGAAAGTATCAGAGCTTAAATTGTGAACACCCAATTAATAGAAGATTATAGATGACAATGAGCACTCAAAAACCATCTGAAAAGTATCTGGTCAGATTAAATTCTGACAGATTCTCTCTAACCACAGATGAAGGATAAAAACAATCTTATTATGTGGTGCAACAAATCATGGTATATGATATTTGGTTTGTTGACCACCCTCCTGACCCAACCTGAATTTGCTCTAGGTCTAAATACTTGTTGCTTGTTCCATGACAGAAATTTCTTCTCTGGCTTTTTAAATATTGTGGGTGGTGTTTTCTTTCATACTATTTCTATTGTTATCTTTGTATTATTATTATTATTTTCTTTCTGCTTTGTTTTGTGTTTGTTTTCATTGTGTCTGCTAGGTTTTACAGTATAAAAAACATTGAAGAAGTGTATTCATAGAGACAATAACAGATGCAGCACTTAATCTGGAAGGTGGGATATGAGGAAGGAAATTGGGAAGAAAACGATGAAGGCAGAAAGGAGGAGGGACCCTTAGTTGTGATGATGCATATACAACGATTTTTAAAAGTGATTTAGCAATGGAAGTTTATGATGTGTGACTATAACATCAAGAAAGCTAATTAGGAAAAAAAAGAAATAAACAAACAAATAAAATTTGATCTATGGTTACCATGGTTGATGGAGGAAGAATTTTTGCTTGGGGGCTTAGAGTTTATGTTAATGTGATGGAATAACTTGGGAAAGTATATCATTAATGGTTGTATAGCACAAAGAATATAATCAATGGCAATGAATTATACATGTAGAAGTTGCTGAACTGGAGAATGTTCTCTTGTTTATATTTTTGCCACAATTAAAAAAATAGCAATGAGTATGAAGAAGAAAATGTTCTAAAATCTTCCTGATATGACTGAAATATTTAATTGCATGATATGTGCATGAAGTACCAATAAAACTGTGTAAAAATTAAAGAAAATTAAATATGATCTTGGTGATAGGAACAAAGCTAGATATTGCATGATAGGATTTTGCAAGATCAACAATCCATTCATCACAATGACTTTTTACAGCAAAACAGAAGTCAAATATTCATGTGGATTTTTGCAGATGGAATACACAGAAATCAAATTGACTAATCTGAGGGAAGAGATGCTCAAGAAACTGAATATCAGCAGTAAAACCAGACCAAGGGCTGATGGTGGAACAAAACTTTAATTGCTCATTTATAAGTTTAGGTAAAAGATGAAGCAAATTGACACATGTACATGAGAGCCAAAATAAGAGGAGTGTGCAGCATATAAATTTCAAAAACATTCCCAGAACAAATTTGATGCATTGAACATGAATGACTAGGATGGCAACAGCATCATTATTTAAAAAAGAAAGGAAAACAGAAAAGATCAAAGTGGATGTCAGAAAAGACTCTGAAACTTGCTGTTTCTATAAAGTACACCAGGAAATGAAAGAAATAAGAAAGTCAAAGACCTGAAAAGAAAATTTCAAAGAAATCTTGAGAAGGCAAACTAAAATATTATAATGAAATGCACAAATACCTAGAAAACAAAAAAAATAAGAACATGCTCAGTATATCATCAATGGAAAAACTGAAGAAAAATATTCAGGCTTGGTGATGTAATATTGTAATATTCTATGGGCAAAATATTGAATAATGCATGAAACATCAAAAGAAGATGGAAAGAATACGGAGTCACTATACCAAAAAAAAGATAGTCAACATTCTGCCATTTCAAGAAGTAGTGTATGCACAATGGTACTGAAGGAAGAAGTTCAAGTTGCACTGAAAGCATTAAGCAAGACAGGGTTATAGGAAGTGATGAAATATTTCAACAAGCTAATAAAATAGTGGAAATTTGGAAGACAACTATTTGGCCAGCTAATGGAAGCGATTTATGATTGCAACATTTCAAAGAAAGGTGACCTAATAGAATGATAGAATAATAGAACAATATCATTAATAAAAAATGCATGTAAAATTTTACAGAAGATTGATTATCCAGCAGTAGATTGACAGGGAGCTTCCAGAGGTTCAGGTCAGATTCAGAAGTGGAGCAAGGGATATTGCTGATGTCAGGTGGATCTTGGCTGAAAGCAGAGAATATTACAAAGATATTCACTTGTGTTTCATTGACTATGTCAAGGCATTTGACTGTGTGAATCATGACAAAGTATTGATAACCTTGAGAAGAAGGGGAATACCAGGATATTTCATTGTGCTCTTGCAGAAAAGGCATGTGTGTGACCAGAACAAGGGATTATTGCATAACAAAATCAGGCAAGGTCTCAGTCAGGGTTGGATCTTCTCTCCACATTTATTCCCTCTGTATGCTGAGAAAGTCATCAGAGAATCTGGAGTATACAATCCTGCATGAAGATTGATGGAAGGTTTTATTAACAACCTGAGATGTGTGGATGAAACAAGCTGGCTTGCTGAAATTGAGGAAGACTTTAAGCAATTGGCAATGAAGAGCAAGGATTTCAGCCGTCAGTGTGGATTATAATTCAATGTGAAGAAGACCAAAATCATCAACATTAGACCAATAGGAAATACAATAATTAGAAAAAATACTGAAGTTGTCAAAGATTTTGCTTGCTTGATCAAGCAAGCAAGAAGCAGAAGTCAAGAGGTTTAAGGACATTGCATTGGTTATATCTGCTGCACAAGACTTCTTTATAAAGTATTGGAAAGCAGGGCTGTTACATTGAGGACTTAAGTTCACTTAACCCGAGCCTTGGCATTTTCCACAGCCACACATTCATGTGAATGTTGGACACTGAAGAAGAAAGACTGAAGAAGAATGAATGTGTTTCAATTGTGCAGCTGGCAAAGAATGCTGAAAGTTTCTATGGACTGTCAGTACAAAAAACAAATCTGTCTGAGCAGAAGAATAGTGAGATTTCTCCTTAGAGGCAAGGCTATCAAGACTTTCTATCACATACTTTAGACACACAATCAGTAGAAACCTGTGTCTGGAGGAAGACACCATTTTTGGTGAAGTGGAGGGGCAGTGAAAGAGAGAAAGGCCCTCTAGGAGACGGATTGACACAATGACCGCACAGAGAATAATTGTAAGGATGGTGCAGGACCAGACAACGTTTTGCTCTGTTTTATTTATGTAGGGTTGTTATAATTCAAGACCAACTAGCTGGCACTTAATAATATTAACAGCTCACTTTGGAAAAAGCATTGATGGACAAAGAGGATGGGGAATATTGTGTCTGTACTCAGGAAAATAGTACTAGATTATAATCTTTATGATGTAGATGATGATATAAAAAATCCTCTGCCATCAAGTCAATTCCAGTGAATAGTTGCCCAATGGTTTCTGAGGCTTCAAATCTTTATAGAGACAGAGAGGCTCATCTTCCTCTCTTGGAACAACTGGTGGAGTTGAACTTCTAATCTTTCAGGCAGCAGCCCTATGCCTAACTCTCAGTACCATTGGAGCTCCCATATGATATACTTGTTATTGATAGATACTTGGTGGCTATCTGTAGAACTTAATAAAATGATATAGTAAAGCATAGATGTTCATTTATGCATGAGAAAATACTTAATTTGTTTATTGGAATGATTTTTCTTTGTTAAAATTGGAGCATGTTTCTATCTATTCTTCTTTTAATTAATCTCTGAACTACTCAGGACAAAACAGTATTGAACTGTGCAATCTCTAATATGTTGCAGTCAAATATGCTAGTCATAATTTTTCTGAGTTCATCCAAAATTGCATGTTTTCTTCTCTTCCTTTCCCCCCACCTCCTGGCCCCACCAACTTGTCAAATAAAGGCAGGCATTCAGGAGAAAATGTCACTTGTTCTTTTTTGTCTTGAATTGTACTTTTCGTTTCTGTTTATAAAGGAGAAAACGCAGTAAGCACCTTAGTCTCCTGAGGTGCAAGGACAGGAAATAGTAGAATTATTAATTCACTACAGATAATGCATAAAAAGCTAAAATAAGTAAAAATTAATGAAAATTAATAGATAATGTCAGCTAACTTTAGATACTGAAAGCTCAAGAGAGATAGAAAGGAGACCAGCAAGTTCCCAGAACCACATTAAACCTTTCGTTTATGACAGAAAGTGATGCTAGATGGCTACGCAAAACCATAATTCCATACATGGTTCTGAAACTAATTTACCATGTAGCATGTACTCAGCGCATGGAACAAGCCGGCTCAGAGGACCTGGAGGCTTCAATGAGTTCTAAAGAAAGTAAAAGTCTGAAAGGTTATTCATGGCATGTAGGGTATGGGTGCTCAAGTCTCTATTCCAGATGTCTAATAAGTACAAATAAAAACAGTAAGACACTGACCTAATTTGGACAACCCATCTGGTCATACTTCTGTTTTCCTTAATTCTGCAGGTAAAGTAAAACAGGCATATGAATAATGCATCTTTTGTCCTCAGGGACTTAACTCGTACACATGTAGCCTTTGTTTTCATTAATAATGTGTGGTGCGACATAAGGTTCTTTGAAAACACTAGGCAGCAGTAGTGCAAGCTGAACTTGCCTCATGTCTTGTCAATTATAAGGGAGTTCTTGTCACCAGGAGAGAAAATAAATAGATGAACTCTTCTGAAATATTAGATATATTGACTTTCATGGAAATGTGCTATGATAAGTGAATATCCAAAATAAAATTATGGAATGAAAAGCTACAAGAATCTGGTTTTATTTATTTGTCACAACTTTTAATATTCCAAAAGTCAGAGGAGAGGGAGAGAGAAGGGAGAGAGGCAGAAACTGAAACTGAGAGAACATAAATAGAAGGAAATTAATAAACATTATTATTAAGCCCAAGCTTCTTAATAAGCTAAATTTGATAAATATAAGACATCTGTGAACATATATATTTCTTTACTTGTAAAAATATGATACACACCAGCAATAAACAATGCACCTTTTTCTGGATGCTGACCCATAGTTAGAAATTATGTCAATCCATTTTCTTGAACTATAAAACTAAAATGGTAGGTGTTTCCTTTATTAATTGAAGAAATTTGTTGTGTTCTCTCTTTGTTTATGAAGTTCCCCCTCATATTTCCCCTCCTCTCAGCATAATTCCTCTATGTGCCATTTTAAAAATCATCACTTCTGTAATTCCTTTGTTGAATGTCTCGTGAGTAGCTATTGACTCGCAATCCCAAATCCAGTCTTCCATAAAAACCCTGGTAGCTCCTCTGTTAAGAGGAAGGTAGATAAGTTCATGAAAAAGCCATTCTCAGGATAAAAAACTCAAAGATAGCTTCTCATTCAGATTGCATCCAGGAAATCCTATAGGCAGTATTCCTCTGTCCCATATAGTGCCTATGGAGGGCTAGTGGTATGTGGAATAACCATTAGGCTACTAACTTCAAGGATCAGTGGTCTAAACTTCAAAGCTGCTCCATGGGATAGAGAGGATGTGTCTGCTCCCATAAAAGGTTAGTCTTGGAAGTCCTAGGGAGGGGCAGGAGGAGTCGTTCTACTTTTCCCTTAGAGTCACTATAAGTTGGAATGACAAAAAAAAAAAAACCACATAAAAACACTTATTGTTTTATGTAATATTTGAACTAGGGCTCTGAAAATTAGATTTTCCAACTGCTTTCACTATGGAGGCTTTAATGGGAGATGGGAAAGGAGAAGGAGCAGAAAGGGGATTTTCTTTTCCTTTTCTGCTGTTTCTGTGTGGCCACAGGAATGGCTCTTCATCTTTGTAACATTAGTTGACTTTCGCAACTTTCAACACTCAGGGAATTAATTTCATGACATCTTCTCACAAGCACCAGCAACAACTAGATGTGTCTGCTCCTCAGATGTCTAAGACCCATCTCTGGAGGGTTTCGCATCCAAAATCCTGTTACGATAACCTTTTAAATCTTCCATGTTTAAGGACAGCTGATTCCAGTACTTATTATATCTGGGTGAATATGATGCTATGATTTTGATTTGTCAACCCTCAAATAATTATGTATTCAATTCTCAATATTAAGTTCATTGTGTAAAAATACCTAGTGTGACTTTATAATCCTAGCTAGATTCAACTGCTACAGCCATTCGTACCATGAGTTAAATCAAGAAACAAGGAACCAGTTCCTCAGGAATGGAATAGGACTGATTTTATTATGTTGTCAGCCTTGTACATCATGCCAAAATCCTTGTCAATTAAAAGTGGGAAAGTGATTACCCTTGGCATCTGATGAAATTCAAATACACTAAATCAGTAGCTGAGTAAAATGAAGTGTCTATTAAAACAAGCAATTCTGAGAACCAAGAGTCTCCTGCATTTGACCTTTTGGATACTAACAATAAATATAAAACTGTTGGGTGAGATGGCTATTTATGTCTACTGGAAAGCTTATCAAAAGAATAAAAAAGCTCAGGATTTTGAAAAGTATCACTTCTGCTGAGCCCCGGTGGCATAGTGGTTGTATGCAGGACTGTGGCCCACTGGATTGGTGGTTCAAATCCAAGCAGCTCTCCAGGAGCAAGGTTGGGCCTCCCACTCCCACCAGAGGGCAGTGATGCCACCCCCCTGCAAAATAAAAGTATCACTTCAAAGACAAGAGACTTTCTGTGGTTGTCATTTATTTCTTATTGATGTAAGAAAGACTTTCTGAAAATCAAAGAATTAATCATGCAAGTTGAAGAATTACAGCAAAAATTGAATTTGGACTCACAAAAGTCTACTTGTATAAATCAGATCAATGATTGGAAAAGAGAGAGACCCACCTTGCACTGAGAACATCTGGGTAGACTCGAATGAAAATGAGAATATTGAACTCTAAGTCTCTCTGAGCCCCTTCTGTGTATATTTCCTGCTTTCCTCAAGGATGGAAGAACAAACAATGCATATGAATTGTGGTGTGGAGAAGAAAATTGAAAGTCCCATGGACTGCTCAAAGGACAATCTGATATATCTTGGTAGAAGTAGAGCCAATGTGTTCCTTAGCATATAGTGACCAGACATCCCACTTTTTTAACAATTTAACAATGTCCCACAGAATTTTAAAATTAAAATAAATATATTACAATACCATTTTTGCATTCTATGAAAAAAAATTTTTGCTCCATATGAAATTTTTAATCAATAACCCAACCCCACCCACCCACCCACCCATCCCTGGTCAATGGTATCCCGCTTAAAATTTGGTTACTTTACCTTAGAGGCAAGGATGGTGAGACTTTTTCTTACATACATTGGGCATGTTGTCAGGAGAAACGAGTTCCTGAAGAAGTACATCATGTTTGTTAAAGAATCTGCAGCCAAGGAGAGGAAAGCCCTCAAGGAGATGGATTGATGCCATGGCTGGAGTAACGGGCTCAAGAATATAAACAATTATAAGGATAGTTCAGGCCCAGACATAATTCCCTTCTGTTGTGCAAAAAAGAGAGAGAGAGAGAGAAGTGTTGTTCCTTTTCCTTGTTTTGATCAGGATTTTTTTTTTATGTAAGGAAAATAAAGGTACTCAAAGTTTATTTATACAGATTGATACTTACTAAAGTGCTATTAATTTCTGGAAAATCTTAGAAACAATAAAAAATGTTCAACAAAAAGGAAATAGCTAAATAAATAATATTAATGACTTGAGAATATTATGGTATTTTACCTTTTTGTTGTTGTTGTTGATGTTGTTTTCAATCATTTTATTAGGGGCTCATACATCGTTTTTCACAATATATAAATAAGCATACTCGTCAAGCACCCTCACATGTCCACTTCTATTATTGTTCTCCAATAGTCCACCTTTTTCCCTTTAGCCCCTAGTATTGGCTTATCCATTCCTTCCCCTCTTCCTCTGGTCTCTCCTCCCCTCCAACCCTCAATAGTTTATACATTGTTATTGTTTTGTCATATCGTACACTGCCTGACCTCTCCCCCAACCCACTCCTTTGATGCCCGTCCTTCAAATAAGAGCTTGTGTATATATCCTTGCTGTTGGTTCCGTCTCTCTACCCCCCCCTTCCCTCCACCCTTCCAGTATCTCCAATCTAACCATTGGCCCAAAGGAGCCCATCCATCCTGGTTTCCCCATATCTCCAGCTCCCTTCTATGCTAGTGCGACTTTTCCAGTCCATCTGGATTTGCAAGGTAGAGTTGGGACCATGATGGTTGGGGGGCAGGGAGGGAGGCTTCAGGAACTAGAGGACACTTGTATGCATCATCACTGCCTGGCTGCCCCCCGCCTGGTCTGTCTCCTCCCCATGTCTCCCCTGTAAAGGGGTGACCAATTACCCACCAGTGGGCCTTAGGTCCCCACCCTGCTCTCCTCCTCCTATGTAATGATGTGATTCTTGTTCTTTGGTGCTCGATATCTGCTCCCTTCGGCCCCTCTTGGTCATGCATGCTGGTGTGCTTCCTGCATGTGGACTTTGCTGTTTCTGCGCTGAATGGTGACTCGATTATCTTCATATGAGTTGGGTCTGACCCAACCTTTAAATTATAGAAGCTTTAAAACATGCCTTTCAATTTTGACCAAAGAGCCTATAAAATAGGCTCTAAATTAGATTAGATAATCTAATTTGACAAAACCTGGAGAATGTAGAGGAATGCATGCTAAGTCATTAGTCCAAGGAGAATGGAATAGAAAGTGGGGTATGATTTATTAATACGAATACATTTCCCAAAGATCACATATTTAATGCTAAGTTGAGAAAACAGATATTCTCTGTAAAGAAAGAAAAAAAATCAAAGCTTTAGATGGAGAGCAATGTTGAGGGGATTTATCATATGCGGCTACACATGTATTGATTTCACCCAAGAGGACCCAGAGAATAGTCCTTTCATCAAAGAATAGAGAAACACAGTGAAGAGAGAAACACAAACACCTTTGAAAGCTCAGTGCTGAGATGGCTCTTTGATTGGAGTTGGGATGAAGGAATTGCAGAGTAGCAGAAACTGAGTGGCAATGAATATTTGGCACCAAAAATGTATATGTGATGACTTTAATGAGAAGAAAGGACCAAGTGATAATCATAAAGCATTGGTTAAAAAAGATCTTTGACTCATTGATTATGGTTTCATTTAGTAATGAAATAGATAGCTAGAGAGCCTAATAAATTGTTACTTAACCTATGTAATGGGATAATCCTCATATCTCGAGACTAGAAATCTAAGTGGAGTCTCCACTTATGTGCCTTGACTGAAAGGAGTACAGATCCCTTTGAGGAACACAGCCACAAGTCATGAATATGAATCTTCCTCTAAGCCTTCTCCAAAGACCTTTGAGGCCATTAACATGGCAAAGTGGGGGTGCACTGAGGAAAAGGGAATATGCAGCCCTTTCAGAGTTGGACTCCCTTATAGACACAATGCTACATAATAATAATGATACTGTCAGCGTTATTGACTCATTTCACTCAAATTATAGGAGCTTTAAAATGTGGCTTTTAATTTTGACCAAAGATTCTATAAAACAATCGAAAATGAAAATGAACAACATATTCTCAAGGACTCCAACCTTTTCTGGAGCTGTTTGAAGCTGGATAAATCCCATAAACAATTGCCCTGAGATAATCTTCAAAACTTAAAACAAAAATATCCCCTGAAGTCTTATTAAAGCCAAATGGTAGTTTGGCTTAACAAGTAAAGAATGTTTGCCTTAAGCACCGTTCTCGCTTAAGATCTATCTGTATGGGATACAATTTACAACAACACCTTGAAAAATTAGATAGGAAACTTAAGAGATGGTGAGTTGATATTAATGAGGGAGGAAAATGCTGAAAAGATGGTGAGATGGTCACAAATTGAATAATACAGTTGAATTGTACATATAGAAATTGTTGGATTGGTACAGCATTCTCTATAATAGCAACTAAAGTGAAATATTTAAAACTGACTGTACACAGGTACAGATGAGAGATGGAAACAGGGACTCCAGGGAAGATAAACCTGTCAGACCCAGTGATGAGAGTAGCAATACCAGGAGGGGAGGGGTAGGTTGGTGAAGAAAAAGGAAACCTATCACAATGATCTGTATATAACCTCATCCCAGGGTAACGAACAACAGAAAAGTGGGTGAAGGGAGACAGCAGTCAATATAAGACATGAAAAAATAAGTATAAATAATCATGGATTTATGAGGGAGGGAGAGGGGAGGAGGGGAGAAATGAGTTGATACCAAGGACTCAATAGAAAGAAAACGTTCTGAAAATGATGATGGCAACCTATGAACAAATGTGCTTGACACAGTGGATATATGGATGAATTGTGATAAGAGTTGTACAAGCCCCCAGTAAAATCATTTTTTAAAACTGGCTGGCTTACAAGAAAGAATAAAAAGAATTGAAAAAAAAATGGGAAGGGGTATTGGGGTTACAAGAAACAAGTATTTCTCTTTTCAGGTTTTTTGTGGTTTTTGTTATTAGGTGCTATCGCCATGGAGTCAGTTCCAACCCATAATGACCCTGTCCGTGACAGCTCAAAACACGACCTGGTCTTGCATCATTCTCACAATGGCTCCCATTGTTGCAGCCACGGCCAGTCCATGTCATCGAGGACCTTTTTCTCCTTTGCTCCCCCTCTACTTTACCAGACACAATGTCTTATGACAACATGTCCAGTGTATATAGTGCTGATTAGTTTGCTCTTATTCCACCATGGAAAAGATAACTGGTTGTTATAATTCAAAGTCATTGGATCTAGAGCCAATTTCAAACCTAGAATAGACCACCAGGCAGCATTCTCTTATATCAGAGGTTCTCAACCTGTGAATCGTGACCCATTTGGGGATCAAATAACTCTTTCACTGTGGTCACCTGATTCATAACAGTAGCAAAATTGCAGTTATGAAGTAGCAATGAAAATAATTTTATGATTGGGTGTTCACTACAATATGAGGAACTGTATGAAAGGGCCATGGCATTGGGAAGGTTGAGAAGCATTGTAGGTACTATCATGTGGCCTTCGATTCAGCTGATTTTACAACTTAAAATGACTTTTGTAATATTTCTTTTAGGGAGGACATGAGTATATTTTTGCATACTAGGCTGAGGATGAACCAAGTAATTATTAATTTCATTTTCTAATTATGTACCATTCTCCTTCCTCATCCACATATATTTGTTGTAAGTAAAAATGGCCCATGCCATTTTTGAGATAAGAAGTTGAAGAATTCTACCCAGCACCTTCTATCAGAAATTGATCACACATGCATCAAGATGCATTGATAATTATTGATACCTGGAATGCAAAAGTGGGAAACAAAAAGGAAGAAACGGCAGTTGGAAAATATGATTTTAGAGATCAAAATATAGAATTTTGCAAGACCAATGACTCACTCATAGCAAAAGAATTAGCCTAAAACTGCCTTTTGATTCACTAACTCTATGTGAGTACAAAGAAGTATTCAGGAATTACCATTCTTCTCAAGGCTATCCATAATTGGTTATGAACCACACTGTTGAATGCCTTTGTCTACACAGTAAAACACAAGTAAACTTATTTCTGGTACTTTCTGACTTTAGCAAAGATCCATCAAACTGTATCAAAAATAAATGTGCTCTTCTGAATCTGAGCTGCACCTCTGGAAGTGTCCTGTCAATGCACTGTTATAACGTTTTCAGATGATCTTAAGCAAAATTTTACTTGCTTGTGTTATCAATGATACTGTTCTGTAATGTGAACATTCTGTTGGGCCACCTTTCTTTGGAATGAGTACTAAAATAGATCTCTTCCAGACAGTGGGCCAACTCTCTGCATTCCAAATTTTCTAGTATAGAAGAATAAATGCTTCCAATGCTTCATCAGCTTCTTAAAACATTTCAATTTGTTATTCCATTAATTTCTATATTTTTGAAAAATCATTTTTCCCTTGAGCCCATCAATTCCTTGATTTTTGATTAGACTTCTTCCTCCTTGCCATTGGTTCTTGCTCATTTTCTACCTCATGAGATGGTTTAATGTCAACTAGTTCCTGTCAGGTCAGTGATTCTCTTTATTTTTTCATCTTATTTTAATCATTTCTACGTCATTCAGATTTTATCCATAGAATCTTCGATATCTCACCATGAGGCTTCAACTGTTTCTTGAGTTCCTTCAATTTGACATATGCTGAGCATGCTCTGCCTTTTTGGTTTTCGAACTCTGGGTCTTTTCACATTTCATTATAATATTGAAAGGGGAAAGAGTGAGACCACTTTTTGTGGTTGGTGCATAAATTGGAGTAATGCATTGCTTGTATTTCATGGAAGGCAGGTAGATAAAAACCTATCACAGACTGCATTGCACTTCAAGAGAGATCCTAAAATGTCATTTTTGACAATGAATGCAATGTCTTTCTTCATGATGTGTCTTTCCCTGAACAGTAAATAGCTTGCTCTTCTTGCCTTGATTTGTGCTCCTTCAGAAAATGAAAATCCTAAAGACTCCACTCCCACGTGCTTTACTCCGTTCACATCACCATGGTCAGCTCCTCCTCTGTCACATGTTTCTGGGCCTTCTGATTTAGGGAACCATCTTCCAGCATGATCTCCTAAAATGTTGTTGTTCCGATTCATTAGCGTTTTGGTGCATGATAAGATCGCTATGATATGCATAAAGTGTTCAGAGGCTACTTCATTTGAAGTAGGCAGTCAATTCCTTTTTGGAGTCTCTTCTTAGTCTGGTAGTTCTGCTGAAGTTCTTCTCATTTTGGGTGACCCTGCTGGCATTTGAAATACCAGTGACATAGCTTCCAGCATCACAGCAACACAATAGTCACCACAGTATGGCAAACTAACAGATAACTGGCGGACCTGCCTCTGTAGCGCTAGATTTTATTGTTTCTCACAAGATGTATAAGGCTTTTTAATAACTTCAGTGGTTGAGAAGTGCTCATATTCTATGACTCTGTCAATGCTCCAAATCCCAATACAGGGCCAACATCAATCGACACTTCTATTGTGAAATGAAGAATCTGTGATGCAGTGGTTAAGCACTCTGCTGTTAATTAAAAAGTTGGCAGGGAGACATCACACCCCCCCTCAATCTGCTCCAAGTGAGAAAAAAGCTATCATCTGTTCCTGTAAAAATTACACCCTAGGAACTCCATAAGATTCCGATGAGTTGAAAGTGGTTCAACAGCAATGGATTCGGAAATTTTTGTATGTGAGATACTTACTAATGCTCCATAGCTCTAATGAACACTTCCGCGTTTGTGTTCTATTCTATTCACACTAACTATAGGGTTTAATTGGTGTGTTATAGATTTTAGGTATCTGACTTCCCAGTTAGATTGAAATGTCTTAGGAGACAGGACTCACTTATTTAGATTCCTGCTCTCCAAATTATATATGTGTGTGTAATAGATATTATATATATAGGTTGTCAAATTGAATTGAAACAAAAGCCAGGAACTGTCACAGCAGGAATGACATATTAAAATATTATTTATTCCCTCTTCATATTAAGCTCCCTTCCAAAGATCACTTTTTCTTTTTAGGTTAACTTTTTCCAACTGAAGTGCACAATCTCTAGCACCTTCTTTACTGACATTGCAAGAATCAATAAAGAAACAGGAGTATTGACTGGCAGTTTAAGTTTGTAGCACAAAAGATATTCTTTTTGTGTGTAGAAATTGTACCATCTTTATCTTCCTATTCTTGTTTCAATAGGGAACTAGCTAAGAGAAAAGCACCAGTTTCCCTCTCCTCCCTCTGCCGCAATCGTTTGTCTAAATAGAGACACTGTCCTGCATCTGTGAGGGCATAGAAAGTAAAGTTCTATATTGCCCTTAGATAAAATCCCAAATAAGTAAAAAGAAAACCAAACATTCTGAATGAAATGAATTTAGTAAAGCTGAGAAATATTTCTTTCTTGGGCACTAGAATGTTATGATGCTTTGAATACCCTTTTTCACCTTTTGCTCTTAATAAAAAATAGTGTTAACAATAAACTTTAATATCTATGGGACTGAAATTAAAGTTATCCAAACCATTAACTAGGTAGAGGCTGTGGGGGTGAATTCTAAGTGGAAAGAAGAGCACATGTGCACACTTTGGGGTGATGAAAATCTCAGTATTCTTAAGAAGTTTCAGGAAAGGGAGGATGGCTAGCAGCTGGGAGAGAAGGTGTGAGGATGAGTGGCTCAAGGAGAAGTCCGTGAGGTAATTCGTAGTCAGATCACCAGAATCGACAGACTAAAGATTTCATTTTTAGTTCAAGTTCACAAAAAGTCTTTGTATTTGTATTTATATCACCGTGACTTTTATGTGAGTGAATGAATGACTTAGGAACTTGACCGAAGAATAAAATATATGGAAGTAGAGTCATTTTTTCATACCTATTGGGCATTTTAATCCATATTTCCTTGACACTTATAGTCTACTGTGTGTGTGCAAAAAATATATACACACACCTACAAAATAGAATAAATGGCACTTTAAGTATTATGATTAAATAGAATGTGTTTACAAAATAAATGATTCAGGGAAATGGAATATTGGAAGGATGCCAATTTTATTTGGTGTAGCAAGTAGTTAATGGCCTTGGACATTCACCTTCTTATAAGAGATTTGAGTTCACTCATAGACACTCAGAGGAAAAGTCTAGCAACTACCTCTGAAAAAATCAGCCACTAAAAAGCCTACAGAGTACAGTTCTACTGCCATGATATGGAGTCATCATGAGTTGGGATAAACTCAAATGGTAGAACACCTTAAAAGAGACAGAGACAGAGAGAGAAAGACAAAGCGAAAGAAAGAAAAGAAAAAAAAAAAAACCCAAGCACCCCAAACAGACTTCCCTGTGTAATTTAGGCAAATTGTCCTTTCTCTGATACTCAGTGTTTCTTATCAAATGATTGATCTATTTCATGTAAAAATACAAGGAGATGCTTTGTAAGATCTTTTAATTTCTTGTGTGTCAAAGAAAATAAGGAAAATTATTTCACCACTCTGTAGTAATATTTAATATTTTAAATCTATTTCTCATTCATGACTGCTAATTTCAACAATGGGGAAAAAAGTAAATAAAACTGACCAAGAAAAAAATAAAAAAAAAAAGACAGAGAGAGAAAGACAGAAACTTTGATTTTTGCTTTGAATAAGATGGAAATTAAGAAGAAGCTTTTAGGAGAGGTGACATGATCTGACTCATGTCTTAGGAGCAGCACTTGAGTGGCTCTTTTGAAAAGATTGTCAATAGGCAGCAAGCAGTTATGGAGAGATTGAAGTGGAGTCCAACCCTTTACTAAGGTCACAACCTGACAGTGGCTTGCTAGGGTTATGTCCTACATTTAATTTTATCACTGCTGGCTTGGCCTCTAGAAGCCTGGAGTAGTGGTTCACTATGTGGCTTCCCAGACTCAGTAGCCTGTCATATTGCCTGGTACCCGGGGGAGTCAATATCTGAGCTGCCAATATACATCAAGAGGCGCCAGGCATGCTCACATGCTTTACCTTCTTGTCTCATCCTCCTTTTGTTGCCCTTTTGCCTCCCGGTTTACCTTCCTTCTTCCTGGTTCCCAGCCCCAGCAGCAGTATGCACCATAAAGGGTTTCCAATTGAGCATCCGACCCACAGACCTGAGCTGGACTGGACTTGCCAGCTGTGTGGGCCACTCTCTTGAGACAGAGTTCTTTCTTATACATGCATTACTATGCCTGCTTTGCTACACAAGAGAACCCAGCCTAACCCAGAATGGAAAATTCCAACAATTGAAATGAAAATGCCAAAGAATCAGCAATATCTGGATGAAGACAATAAAAGGGAATATTAGAAGTTGTAGTGAAAGGATGGGAGGAAGAGGTACACTGCAAGAACCAATCAAAAAAAAAACGAGAGTTCTGAATAAAGAAAATAGCCAGAGATAAAGAATACTGCTCTTTAAGTTTATGTGTAAAGGTATGGATACTAAAATAAACTACAGATAAAGAGAAGACTGGGGAAAATATTCACAAATCACAAATTCAATCACAAAAGGAATTGTATACAAAAGTAACTCATCCAAGGGAAGGGTATTGTTTATATTATTTACAGGGAAAAATAGAACCAGACTTCAACTCAGAGTGCCAAGATGTGAATGCAACATTCTGGCAAGAAGCAAGAAATCAATAGAGAGGTGTGCGGAGCCAGCACCAACTCCAACTATGTGGACAACCCCCCATCCCTGCAGAAGAATTCACATCAGAGGACAGCACTGGAGCTACGGATAGGGACATGTCTGATCAGAGCACACAGGAACAAATGAAGGGGGAAGAAAGAGTGGCCCACCAAGCCCCGAGGACAATATTCCCACTCAGCACAGCCTAAGCACAGGGAGAACCACAAGGCTGGCCCCACTATGAAACATGACATCCTTCCTTGACCCATAGCATGATGGGGGGCAGCACTGGAAACACAGCATAGAAACTGCACCTGATCTGATCCCCCCACTCTGAAACGAAACACTAAGAATATGCAACAGAGCAGCATGGAGAATGGAGCAACAAAGTCCCCAAGGAGTACCAGAAATAGACTTTGGAGTCAAGGCATAGCAAATGGAAAACACTCCTAAATGTCAACACACAGAACTTGTATTTACAGGTTTTCCTTTTTGTTGCTGTTGGTTTTTGTTTTTGCTGTTGGTTTGTTTTCTGTGGTTGCTTTGCTTTGCTCTGTTTTGGTTTTTGTGCATATATTATCTCTGAAGGTCTATCTAGATAAGATAAGGAGTGATAAATAAGCTGGAAGAGAAAAACAGCAGCAACAAAGGTTCTGGGGGGTATGTGGGAAAAATGAGGTGGGGAAAAGGAAATGAGTGTCGAAATGATCAAGGGCAATGTAACTAAGGAATTACTGAAACCCAAATGAAGGCTGAGCATGACAGTGGGACAAGAGGAAGGAAAGGAAAGAATGAAGAGACAAAGGGAATTTATAGATGTCTATAGGTATGCACATGTGTAAATATATCTATATATGATGATGGGGAAATAGATCTATGTGCATATATTTATAGGTTTAGTATTAAGGTATCAGATGGACATTGGGCCTCTACTCAAGTACTCCCTCAATGCAAGAACACTTTGTTCTATTAAACTGGCACTCCATGACTCCTACCTTCTCACACGATAGCTGAAGGCAAAGCAGATGCATAAGCAAATGTGGTGAAGAAAACTGACGGTGTCCGGCTAACAAAAGATATAGTGTCTGGGGCCTTAAAGACTTTAAGATAAACAAGCAGCCAACTAAGAAATAACAAAGTACACAAGGGAAGAAGAACACCAGTTGGTGTGATCACAAGGTGTTGATAGGATCAGGCATCAAAGAACAAAAATTCTTACTGTGAATGGGGGGGGCAGAGGGTGCTGAGTGGAATCCCAAAGACCATCTGCAGGCGAATGGACATCCCCTTACAGAAAGGTCATAGGGAGGAGATGAGCCAGTCAGGGTGCAGTACAGCACTGATGACACATACAACTTTCCTCTAGTTCTTTAATACTTCCTCCTCCCACCCCACCCCCCAACTATCATGATCCCAATTCTACCTTGCAAATCCAGCTAGACCAGAGGATGTACACTTATACAGATAAGAGCTGGAAACACAGGGAATCCAGGACAGATAAAACCCTCAGGACCAATAATGAGAGTAACGATACCAGGAGGGGAAGGAAAAGTAGGGGAGAGAGGGAGAACATATCACAAGAATCCACATATAACTCCCTCGCAGGGGATGGACAACAGAAAAGTGGGTGAAGGGAGACATAGGACAGTGTAAAACACGACAAAATGATAATAATTTATAAATTATCAAGGGTTCATGAGGGAGAAAGGGGAGGGGAGGAAGGGGGAAAATACAGAGCTGATACCAAGGGCTCACGTAGAAAGAAAATGTTTTGAGAATGATGACGGCAAAAAATGTTCAAATGTGCTTGACACAATGGATGGATGGATGGATTGTGATAAGAGTTGTACAACACCTCAAGAAAATGATAAAAAACATTTTAGGGTTCCAAGCTCTCTACATCCTATGCAATGTTTGTTGCTGTCTGTTTTTCCTTTGTTTTATCCGCCCCCCCAATCAGGCTATGATTGTGGATATAAGATGTAATCTTATTATTTCATTTTTATTTCCTGGATGGGTATGCAGCAATAGTATTTCCTCATGTGCTTATTACCAATTCAGGTGTCATCCTTTATGAACATTCTATTCAGGACATTTGCTGTTAAGAGGGTTATTTTATTTTTCTTTTTGTGGTTTTGCAAAATTCTATATATTTTAGTAATTAGGCCTTTGTGGTATTATGTCATTGCTAAGTATCTTTTCCCAATATGTGCAATTAAAGTTTTACTCTTTTAATGAAATATTTTTATGCACAGTGCTTTATTTTTAATAGATCTCAATCATTTCTTTTATCTTCTACTGAGTTTGCTTTCTTTGTATATTTGGTAGTGTGTGCCCTGCACTAGGGCTCTTGGATATGTCCTAATGTTCTTGATGATCTTGATAGCTTTGAGTTTTACACTTAGGTCTCTGATCTACCTGAGTTTATTTTTCTGCATGGGATGAGAAACGGGTCCTGTGTCGTTCTTCTGCAGATGGATACCCAATTTTTCTAGCACTGTTTGTTGAAGAGCGCATCCCCATTATTATGCTTTTAAAACATTTTATTGAGGACTCTTACAGTAACAATCCATACATCCATTGTATCAAGCACATTTGTACATATGTTGCCATCATTATTTTCTAGACATTTATTATCTATTGAATGTTTGGTGTCAGCTCCTCTTCCCACCTCTTCCCTCCCACCAACCATTTTCATGTCCCCTTGGTAAATTATACGTTATCTTCATGTCTTACACCAACTGCTGTCTCTCTTCCCCAATAGTTTCTGTTGTTCATCCCCAGGGTGGAGGGTGGGGTGGATAGGTGTCCATCATTTCAACCAGTTCCCCCTTTCTACCCTCCTCTCCCCACCTTCTCCCTGCCCTCCTGGTATTGCTACTCCCATTTCTGTTTCTGATTCAGTGTGTTGTGAACTGTCATGTCTTATATGTACCTGTGCACATGCTCCAGTCTAGTCCTTGGTGAAAGGGGTCATGATAGTGTGGGGTGAGAAAACCTCAAGGAACCAGAGGAGTATTATGTGTTTCATCAGTGCTTTACTGCAGCCTGATTGCTACTTTCATCCCTCATCCCATGTTACCTCTCTGTGAGGGGATGTCCCATTGTCTACAGATACACTACAGAGGACAGCACGAAACCTAGAGGTTGGGGAGAGGGGTCAGCATCCCAAGGGCACACAGAAGAAAACCAAGAAGGAAAAGGGGAAAGGGACTGTTTGTATCACATATCGGCATGCCAAGCCTGGAGGACAGCATCCCTGCATGGAGCTGCTAAGGCACAGACAGGTCTGTGGGATCAACAACAGCTTAAAACATGTTATCCCCTCTCTGGAGCATATCATAAGAAAAGACATTATTGGTGGCTGTGGTGGTCATGTACTTGATGTCAATTTCATGACTGGAAGTGTAGGGGTGGAGTCTAGCCTGTCACTCTGGAGATAGCCATTGAGACCTCTTTGTGGGCATGACTTTCTCCTGAGAATTCTGGGAAGTCTCGTGGTATTTCCCAATTGGAGGAGAGAGACTAGACTGAGTCTCCGAGACAACAAACTACTGACAAGAGAAGATGACAGCATGATGATTGATCCTGATACCTGAAGAATGGTGAAGCCAGAGAAGAGGCCACATGGGCTTGCCCTGATGGAACCAAACTTCTGGGGCTGGAGAAGTCACATGGAGACTCCTGCTAGTGCTAAGATGCTCAGGAGGCCACAGGGAAACCCCTGCAAGCACTGAGATGCTTCTACTGCCACCAAACACACAAGACTCTGCACCCATTCACCTGTAATTGTCCTGGTATCATCACACGTGTTTCGTAAGTCGGAAGGAGACTTTAGAGACTGGTATCAGACATATAGGCTAATACAGGACTTATAACTTTGGATCAGACTAGGTTGGGATCCTTTCTCAATGTTCCGTTCCTCTTATATATAAACCTTTCCCTTATATCCATATGTGTGTCTATAAATTTGTTTCTTTAGTCTACCCAGACAAGCACAGTGGCACACGGCAGAGAGTTAGTCCAGTCTCAATATCCCCACAGCAGGGAAAACCAAGAAAGGAACAAAACAGCAGCTGGAGCAAAGAAAAGACACACAGCCCTGAAGAGTCCCCAAAACAGACTTCAGACGGGGGGGGGGGGGGGGGGGGGGGGGGGGGGGGGGGGGGGGGGGGGGGGGGGGGGGGGGGGGGGGGGGGGGAGCATCTCCTGGAGTTCTCTCAGGATCAGTGGGGAGACAATGATAAAGGTCAATGGACTGACCTGGAATTATGTATGTTTTTATTTTTTTATTTTTTCAATACTTTGTTTTCTTTTTGTTTTGACTCTGTTATTGTTGAGTTGCCAACCCAATCCCATGTAATGTTTCTTGGCCCTTTATCAAAAGACAGTTGTCTGAGAATGCTCTTTTTTCTGGGTTTTGTAGCCTGTCCTATTGGTCTGTGTACCAATCATTATACCAGTACCAGGATGTTTTGACAACCATGGCTGCGTAGTAGGTTTGGGTTTCAAGCCATGTGAGATTATTTCTTTTCTCTTTTTGAGAAATGCTTTGCTTCTCCTGGGCCTCTCTCTTCTCCATGTGAGTTAGTAAATAGTTTTTCCATTTCTTCAAAAATTAATATTGAGATTTGGATCAGGATTGCATGGGATTTGTAGATTGCTTTAGGTAGTATTTACATTTTCATAATATTTACTCTTCTTTTCTTTTTTTTTCCAGTAAAATTATTATTTATTTTTCATTTTTGCTTAACACACTTCATATGGGTTTCCTTGTAATGTACAATTTTTTTTAATTCATTTTATTGGAGACTCATACAGCACTCATCATAATGTATACATACATACATACATACATACCTTGTTTCAGTAGTTACATCTTTTCTGGGATGGGGTGGGGTGAGGTTCTTTTTTTTTT
>PVJH01019250.1:0-12043 GCA_004026705.1 Nesogale talazaci | reverse complement strand
CCTGGGCCAGACGGCTCCTGACAGGCCCCCCTTTTTTATTTTTTCAAGTAATATCCTCCCGGGAACTCCGCCTGTCTTAGGTTGTCAGGACACACACTCAGTCCTTACCCGTCATCGGTCAATGGCCTTCTAATGTCACCATGGCCTGTCTTAGGTTGGTAAAGAGTGCTCCTGATCTTACATGTCATTGGCTGTCAAGATCAGCTCATGGAGGCAGAGGGTCTTATCACATACTAGTCGTGTGTGCCACTCTGTTCGAGATCACTCATCTCCAAGCGACAGTAATGAACTTGCAGGGGCCTTGTTTGAATGATCTCAGTCTGTTACTTAATAAATGCCATGAGGTTATTGAATAATACTGGCCGTAATGAAAGCAAAAACAATAAACTAACAAGGGGGCCCCACAGTGGTAAGAGGTAAGGCAACAGTCCATTGAGCCCGGTCCACAGTGGATCGGTGGTCAACTCCTTTCTTCTCTTCTCCGAGTCTACTTGCAGCCACTTGATTTTGTCTCTTACGATTCCAGATTTGTTGGCATAAAGACAGCATCTTTCCTGTAAAGCCAAACAAATACCTCCCTGCTCTGCAGCAAGTAAGTCTAAACCTCTTCTGTTTTGTAATACTACTTCTGCTAAAGAATCTACCTGTTCTTGCAAATCTTGTGTAGTGCCTGATGAGGCCTGCATATCTGAGATTAGCTGCCTAGATAACTTGGTATGTTGCAGTTCCAAAGGCCACTGCAGTACTGGTCCCTAATCTTACAAATAGGTCACCTAGTTGCACTGCCCTTTAGCTCTTCCTGCCATGTAATCAATAGCGGGATAGGGACAGGTTCACTTCCAGGAATAATATCTATGTCTGGAAGGAGAAAGGCTAGCACACATAACTCTGTCCAAATGCTGGATAACTGGGTAAAAGCCCTATTGCTGCCACAAACGAAAACTGAACTATTAAGGGCACATAAGGAGCCCGTATCATTAACAACACTAGAACAAGAAACAAATCCCGCTACTTCTACAAAATCTCACAAGTATTGTTCAGGACTCTTCCTCTTCCTCCCTTCTTGTATTTATCCCTGTGGGTGTGGGATGTTGGCACCTCCCCCAGCCTGTTTTCTGCCATGCCCACTTCTAGAGAGGGAGCCCATCAGACTCTGGTTGCTTCCAGCTCTGTAGCTCTCTCTTTTCTTGCATCCTTTCATGCATCCACGCTGTCCTACAGGGTGTTTTGTGGTAGGAACTGCTTGCCCACTCGGGTTTCTGTGAAGACTAGACCAGTACTCTCCCGCCCCCCCAACCCCGGGTAGATTAGTGCCCTACTCTTCTTTTCTATAAAATCTCTTTTGGTTTCTTGTATTGATGTTCTATAGTTTTCTTTGTATGGGTCTTTTGTTTTTCTGGTTAGGTTTATTCCTTGATATTTCAACTTTTGAGGAACAACTGTGAATGGTACTGTCTTCTTAATGCCTTTTCCAGATCTCTCTTCACTGGCATATAGGGTCCAGTTTGGCCTTTGGATACACTTTGAGCTTGATCTGGTTTGTTTGTTTGTTTTTTGGCAGGGGGTGGGGGGGGCACATCACTACTCTCCAGTGGTGGGAGTGGGAGGCCCAGCCCCACTGCTGGAATTGAACCTCTGTCCCAGTGGGCCGCAGTCCCTTGCACAACCACTACGCCACTGGGGCTCAGCCGAGCTTGATCTGGTTTTTAATCTTTTTTATTTTGTTTTGTTTTGTTTCAAATTAGAGGTAATTTTCATTGTATTTTGTTATTGTTGGTAGCCTTCTTAACTCTCTGTTTTGTATTTCTCTGGTTTGGGGTATATGAATCTACAGAGACAATAGAAACCATAATAAGGGCTCCTAGGGGGTATGGCAAGGAAAGTGGAGAGAAAATGAGGAGTTGAAATCAAGGAGAAGGGGGCTGAGCCCCGGTGGCATAGTGGTTGTGCGCGGGACTGCGGCCCACTGGGATGGAGGTTCAATTCCAGCAGTGGGGCTGGGCCTCCTACTCCCACCACTGGAGAGCAGTGATGCCCCCCCCCCAAAAAAAAAGAAAGAAAGAAATCAAGGAGTAAAAGAAAGAAAAAACTTTTTGAAACTGATTGTAGTAGAGATTATACAACACTGCTTGATATGACTGTACTATTGAATAATATGATTTGGGGATTATGTCCTAATAAATTTATTTGGAAAAACACATTAAATATCTCAAGTCTCAAAAATAAAACAAATACAAAACAATAAAATGGTCAAAAGATTTCAGCAGACATGCCACCAAGAAGATATATGGTTGTAAAACACACACATGGAGAAATATTCTACCTCAATTGTCACTCAGGAAATGCAAGTTGCAACCCCAGTAAAATAGTGCGACCTACCTATTAAAATAGCTAGAATGAATGAGCAGAAGCAGCAGAAAGAAAAGCTGCAGAAAAATAAGGAAAAGGAGAAAAGAAACTGATGATATCAAATGTTAGCAAGAAAGCAGAGCAACTAAATGTCTCATGCATTGCTGGTGGAATTGCAAAGTTACACAATAATCTGGAAAACAGGTTAGCAGGGGAAATTTAACTGTATACAACGTTACCTATGTGTGTATTTTTAAAAATAGAAATATAATAGTAATTGAAAGAGAAAGAAGTGACAACAGGGGAAATGTTAAAGATGATAGTGGGTGTATCCACAGGAGTGTGTAGGATAAGAAAGATAGAGTTGAGCAGGAACAAGACAAGTAATTACTGGAGAGCAGTTGAATACGGGCTTCTGGGGTGGGTACAGTGGAGGGTGGGGGAGGGTAAGAAAAAGAATGTTTGGAAATGATGTTGGTAGCATTGTAAAATACTGTTTGATGTGATTGAATTATGGAATGATATGATATATATTAACTCCCAATTTTTCCCAGCAGTTTTATTGGCACATAATTTACCTGTCATAAAATTGAATAGTTCAATCATTCAAATTTATCTAGGGCAGATTGTGCACTCTCCACCACATTCATCTGAAGGGAATCCTCCCGCCATGGTGGATTCACCCCCAAAGTGAGCTGTTCAATCACCATCAGCTGTAGTGATTCTTCCTCTCTCCCTCCTTCATTATTTGCTCTTAAACTCCCTTTCCCCTCCCTATCACCCAATCCCTCTTTTACATTCCCTGTAACACCTCGAGGGAAAAAATAACTGGTACTAAAGAAACTTCTTCAATTAAACGAAAAGAAATGGAACCTTGGAGGAGTAAAGGTGTTAACGTTGCCTAGTGGCACGTTTATCAAAAGAGTGGAGATAGATACAAACAGGTGAGTCGTCATAGTGAGACAGTTGCCCGTGTTCTCTTTTGATCGCTTCTGTTTTCTCAGCCAAACAAAAACTTAAAAGTGATGTTTAGGGGGAAAATTTTATCTGTATTTATAATCTAAGAATATGAGAGAGTTATTGCTGTTGTTAAGATCTGGCCAGTCAATTCTGACTCCTCCCGACCCTGTGTATAGCATAACCCCAAAGTGACAGGTGCTACACCCTCCTGACGATCGTTCTCGCATTTAGGTCCGGGCGTATAGCCACCGTGTCAATCCATCTTGCAAAGACATTTCTCTTCTTCACTGCCCCGCGACTTGACCAAGCGTGATGTCCCTCTCCCAGCACTATCAGGATCTTCTGATAACATGCCCAAAGTACATGAGACAAAAGCTCGATACCTTTGCCCCCCAAAAGTATTCTGGCTGTACTTCTTCCAAAACAGATTTGTTTGTCATTTCGGCAGTCGATGGAACTTTCAGTGTCCTTTCCAAGCACCATAATTCAGCTACATTGATTCTTCTTAAATTTTTCTTAATCAATGTCGAATTTTCACATGCATGTGTGACAGTTAAAAATATCATGGTTGGGTCAGGCCTATCTTAGTCTTCAAAGTAACATCTTTACTTTTCAACACTTAAAGGGATTTTGTGTAGCAGATTTAAGCAATGCAATGGATCTTTTGATATCTTGACTACTGCTTTTATGAGCATTGATTCTGGATCTCAGCAAGATAAAATACTCAACAGCCTCATCATCTCTCTTTATCATGTCCATTTATGAGGATTTAGTCTTTACATCTATTCTTAACCATACTTAAGGCTGAAATCCTAAATCTTCATCAGCAAATACTTCAAGTCCTCCTCATTTGGGGCGAGAAAAATTGTGCCACCTACACATCAAAGTTATTAACTAGCCACCCTCCAATCCTAATGGCATGATCTTCTTCTTATAATGCAACTTCTTTGATTATTTGCTCAACACACATTGGATAAGTAGGATGATGAAAGGATACAAACACACCCCTTCCCTGATTTTAAACCATGCAGTATTTCCTTATTCGGCTTGTGTAACTGGTTCCTGATCCATGTACAAATCCTATACGTGCACAAGGAATGGATCTAGAATTCCCATGCTCTGCATGGAAAACGAGACACAAGTAGACATATTTCTTGTAGTCGCTGCTTTCAGTTAAGATTCATCTGATTTCACCAATGACAACCCTTATTCCATGTCTTCTTCTGAACCTGACTTGAAGCTTTGGCAGCTTTTTTCACTGTACAATTGCAACTGATGTTGGTGGATCTCCTGGAAAATATTAGCTAAGTGTGATATTAATGATATTGCTCTACATTTTGAGCATTCCGATGGGTCACCTTTCTTTGGAATAAGTACAAATATGGATCTCTTGCAGTCAATTTGCCAAATAGCGGTCTGCCAAATTTCCTAGCACAGATAAATGAGTGCTTCCAGTCCTTTCCTGGCTTGTTGAAACATTTCAACAGGTATCCCATCAATTCCTGAAACCTTGGTTTTGGCTAATGCTTTCAGTGCAGCTGGAACATCTTCCCTCAGTACCATTGGTTCTTAATTATACATGATCTCTTGAAATGGTCGAGTGACAACTAGTTCTTTTGAGTAGGGTGATCTTGTGTACTCTTTCTATCTTCTTTTTATACTTCCTACATCATTAAATATTTCACCCTTAGAATATTTCAATACTGCAACGAGGGGCTTGATTTTTGTTCTTTAGTCTTTTTAATGGATAGATTGAGGAAATTGGTATAGATTGATTCAAGAAATATTTAGTGAATCATGACTAGTACAAGTCTCTGGTACTAAAGTACTAATTTTTAATAGTAGGAATATATAGTTTTTAACCCTCAAACTAGAACCTGCAAAATATATAAGCAAGACTGCATCTTATGACCTTTGGATATTACCACTTGGTACCAGTCCCTGGAAAAGAACAGCACACTATGTAAAGTAGAGGGTAAGCCAAAAAGAGATAGGCTCTCTGTGATAGTTACACAACCTCCTGTCAACTTGGGAAGGAGTGGAGTCAAGCTTGTCGATTCTGTCACAACTTGATGAACTCATTTATAAGCTCGAAGGAAATAAATAGCTCAATGGTGTCCAGATACACAGACTCTCTGATAAATATTACTTATGATAAGACACATGGAGCTACACTACTGCCCAGGGGCTAAAGAAGCCATGTAGAGACCCATGCCAGTGCTGAGATGTTTCCATCACCACTGCATCCATAAGACTTTCCATCCACAAGCCTGTGATCCTTCTGCATTCAGCATCATTGCATGTGTTTTGTGAGTCTGAAGAGGAATTCATAGATTTGTCCTTATGGACTTGATCTAGACTGAGCTGAGATCTTTTCTTAATATACAATCACTCATTTATATAAAGTTATTTCTTATACACATATGAGTGTCTATGAATTTGTTTCTCTATTCACCCCAGACTAACACACTCTCAAAGTGGGTTAACAAATTAGCTTCAACAGTGGGCTAGAACAGTAACAGTTTTGAGTGTGGCACAGAATTGAGCCATGTTTTGTTCTGTTGTACATTAAGTCATTGCCAGACTGAACTAACTCAACAGCACCTACCAACAACAATGCAATATTTAATATTAAACCAAGCCCATTGTCATTGAGAGGATTATGACTCAAAGAAATCCTATAAAGTGTTTCTGAGATTGTAAATCTTTATGGGAGGGAGCAGGCAGCCTCATCTCTCTCCCAAGGAAGAGATGGGCTTAAACAGCCAACTTTGCTCATTGTGTGGGTTTAAAATCTTTATTCCTGACTATTAATTCTAAGCAAATGAATTTGTGAAATCATAGAAAACAGAACTAATCATAAAAGATAAGTAACATTCAGGTGTTGCTTTATAAAAAACATTCAATATGACACAAGTCAAATAAATGGATATAGCAACACTCCAAAGAATTTACAGTTGATAGTTTCTTGACTGTGATAGGTAGGTTTATTGTGCCATCCTGACCAATGAAGGATTAATTGAAAGGCCTTTCTTGTCTCTTGCTTTTTGATGATCAGACCAGTGTGCAGTTGTCTTAGCTGGTTCTCTGCCTCAGCTTGCAAGCCACACTACCTGTGGGACACCTAATCCATGGACTCTTTTGAGTTTCCTTCAAGACCTGTTTCACCATGCTACTAGAGTATACATTGCTTGAGCTGGGGACTGTCAGACTTTTCATCCAATTTACTGTTGGTGACCTGCCTCGCTGTTTGCTGCCTGTAGCTGGCTTGCCTGAATTACTCTACAGAGGATTCAACTGTCTGCCTCCTTGATTTGTAGCTGGTGGCCCTCAAAATTTGAAGGACTGCAATGTATTAGCTGTCTCACAGAAGTGGGTTGCACTGAGTCATTTGTTCTGCTCAATAAACTGTTTATTTCTTGTATTATATGTATATCTAGCTATATGAATATGTAGATATAACCATAAGTGTCTTGTTTTTGTTTCTTTAGAGAATTCTGTCTAACATATTGATAAAATGGAAACTAGTCAATCATAGAATGTAAGCCATATGATGCAGTGTAACAAATAAAAATACATTAAAAGCAAACCAATTTTTATAGGGACTTATGTGAAACTTGTCACATAAGGATTCGAATTTCACCATGTCTGTAATTTGGTTATTTTGATGTTACAGGTAATAAAACTTATCAGAGGTATGTAGCCCTTATTACAATGCATGTATCTGGTACAGACACATAGCTGCAGATCGATGATGTAGAAAGATGAAACAGGATGCAGGATGACCACAGGGAGGTGGATACAGAGTCAAGGGGATCCAAGGTCAGTGGAAACATGGCAGGGCACCCACAACTCTAAGGGTGAGGGCCTCCTGGGGAGACAGACACGGAGTCCTCACAAGCAGGAAGGAAACAGAGCAGAGAGAGAAGAGAAGGATCCCCAGTGACTCTCTTCTAAAAAGGAGGAATAATCAGGCTGTGATCTGATTGACAGGTTGGGATCCACCCCTACACAAGTGCAGGTTGACACAAAATCTGCCATAGTCCATGGCAGAAAAAAAAAATGACAATTAGGTGCCCCAAATCCTCCAGGACCCAGCAACCACATTCAAAAGAAAGCTGCTCATACTGTATCCAGAAATGAATGCCCAACATAAAATATTTTGTGGAAAGATTTGAAACATATGTGAAAAGAGGTTCATCATATGGTTAGAAAAAGATAGTCAAAGTGACTTATGGAATCATCCAATCTTATCATCACAAAATTGTGTTTATGAATTATAAAAGCACAGAAGAAATCTGACTTATCTCCTTTCATAAACATTATTGTTCAGCAAATAAATGATCTATGGAAGCCATGCTCTGCAAGTCACATTGCAATGATTTAGAAAATGACAGAAGAATAATTACCTTGCCCACATTAGTTGCTGTGTTCTATTAACAGAAAATAAACAGACTTGTGTAAGAAAAGCATGCAACCCCAAGAAAAAGCATTTGCCCTGACTTTTGCATAGATTGCTAAAGAGACACTTTTTTATCATCACATAACAATATAGGACTTTATTATACATTTGAAAACTGAAGCCACTTATAGTATTAAAGTCTGCCAAACAATTCATTCTCAATATTACTTTTGCACAACTAATCGCTTATTTTGTTTCTTACACTAATCATCTTAGCCTTATATTATGTGAGTTGCATTATATTCAACTTGGTAAGTGGTGTTGGCCAAGTGTTTGAAGCAAGAGGTGACATTGCAGTTACCCTCTAAGTAATATAACATAAACTCCTGTGCATTTACTTATTTGGCACTGCACTGTGTGACTAAAAGCCAAGCATTTAATGGCAACAAACAAGGAGGAATGTCAGGCAAGGACATAAAGCAATAAAGGCCGTCCATGCTAAATAACAGAGAACATCCTGCAATTGTTTCCTTGGTTTTGCTGATGAATAAAACTGATGGCAAATTTCTTGTTCTGAATAATATGCTATTGAGATCCCTTTATCTATGGTTGGGGAGAACAGTGAATTGGCCTTGTTCATACTCTGTAATTAAGAAAAACAACGGATCTCTTTAAAATTATCTTTCCCTGATTTCAGAGCCTCCTGTTGTAATTGATGTTCACTGTATATTGCCTCTGCAATTAACTGGCAGTGTTTATCTATTTTTTTCCCCTCTTATCTGACTTAAAACGCTCCCAGGGACCTCAAAGCCTACCACATACACACACACTCAACCCACAAAATTCAGCTACCTGAAAGTATGATTGAACATGTAGAAATGATTTAGTCGAGCCAATTTAATTGAAAGACCATGATTTTTATGTTCTGTTTGCCTTTCAGCTTGCTTGCATTTTTAAAATGTTGTGGCAAAGAGGGGATTTGGGTTGCCAGATTTCTTCCTTTGAGAGAAGCAGATGCTGCAAGTTCGTCCTTCTTCAGCATTGTGCCGTGTCCCTACCGAGAAGAGAATCGTCCAACTCTTGGCACTTATGTGGGGAAAAAGATCTTTAATAGTAAATTCTTCTTCCAAAAGCTCTGACTAAAAATGTCAGTGATTTCTGAGAGATCAATAGCCAAGGAACTCTTTTTGATCATTGACAATAGCGAATGATTGTCCCATAGCGCAGGAGCATCATTCTTGCTTTTCCAGAAGGATGTAAAGCACAGAGAAATAGCGATACCCAATGTGTAATCGAGAAAAAATAACAGGCAACAATCCTCAACAAAGAGTCTAGGGTTTATTTCAATTAGCCACTTGTATTATGCAGGCATGCATTTTCTGATGGTTTCTAGGCAAAGTTCAGCCCTGTTAAATGCATGAAAAAATAGCTCAAATAACTCACCGTTTTGTTGAAACACATGATATTATTTAGGACTATTAGGTAGCCGTAAGCAGGTGGTTAGGTTCCCAGAAGCACAAAAGGAAACTTTATTATATAAAGATAAGAGTTTTTATGCAACTCCAGGGGGCTAGGACTGGGTTTTGTGAAGGTTCTGATCCCTGACTTAGCCTTTGTATCTCAGCAAAGATTTTGTTCCTCTGCTCCTTGCCCTCCCCGCCCTCCCCCACACCCCGACCGGCAAAGGACTCTTCAGAAGATCCAGGAGACAGTCGCTGCTTCACACCTCTTGTATATATACTTTACAAATTGCACCTACATTCATGAAATTTTCTGCATCCAATTCCAATTCCACATTTCACAGAAAAAGTTAATCCTCCAGCATGCATAATTAATCACTATCTATCAGATTTGCACCTCACTGCTGGAAAGGAAAGACTGTCAGCTAGGATCTATTCATTTAAAGACATGTATTCATGAATAAGTCTTCAATAAGCACTATCCTAAACACTCAGAGAAAACAAAAAAGAGGCCCAGTGCTAGAGAAATGTATACACTCAAGGGGGAGTCCATTCCCCACAGACATGAGGGATCCACAACCAGTTCTTAGCGCCAGGAGTGCTCTTGAGCCCCATAACCCATCTTCCACAGAGAAAGAACAGAAAAGCTGGTTTGGAGATGCCCCGCCCAGCTTCTCCTGCAGCATGAGAAAACACTAAAGGGACCCCTGTCTCAAGAGAAAAACCAAGCCAAAAAAAAATCACCCCACTCCTCTAAAAATTGAGGTGTAATTGGACACTAACAACAAAAATAGGCCCAAACCTGCATAATAAATCTAAAAGGAGTGACTGCCACTAACAAAAAAAAAAAAAAAAAAAAGCAAATCAGGTACTGAAATTCCTAACATACTAGACAAAGTACCAATGTACAGTTTAAAATCATCCATCATGTCAAAAAACTTGGAAAATCACTATTTAAATAAGAAAATACAATTAACTGATAGGAGCACTGAGATGAATTAGGTGTTAGAAATATCTGATAAGGATTTTAAAGCAACTATCACAAAAATTCTTCAACAGAGAACTATAAAATCACTTTAAGCAAAGGAAAATGTAGAAAATGTCAATGAGATATATAGAAATTAAAGAACCAAATAAATATATTCCCAGAGAGAAGAAAATTGTATTGAACTGGGTGGGCTCAATAGGGGAGTGGTGATGATGGAGGTTAGAATCAGTGAACTTAAAGCCAGATCAATAAAATGTATTAATTCTGAACAACACAGGAAAAACACATTATAACAAAATGAACAGAGCCTCGAGGACCCAGGGAATTATAACAATAGATGCAATATTGATATCACCAGTGTGCAGAAAGAGCAAAGAAGGAAAGTGGGGGTGGAAGAGCACTCAACAAATGATGAGATAACCGTTCAAATTTGATGAAAAGCCTAAACCCACAGACATAAGAAGCTGAGCAAACCCCAAATAAGATAAGCACAAAGAAACACACACCAGCATACCAGATTGTTAAACTTCTAAAAACTAAAGACATAGTAGAAGTCTTAAAGACACTTGGAGACAATGATATTTTGGGCAAGGGACTAATCTCTAAACTTTATAAAAATTTTAGCACCTCGACTAGGACTAGGCAAATGGTGCAATTAAAAAATGGGAAGAGGACACAAACAGACATTTCACCAAAGAACTCATTCAGGTTGACAACAAAGTCTGAAGAAAGGTATTATAACCATTGGTCATGAAACTCAAGCCCATTGGTCGTAAGTCTATATTGACTCATACCAAAATACTTTTTAAGACTATAAATCGTTGCAGGAGCAGGCAGCCACATCAGCCTCCCAGGAAGCAGTGAGTGGGTTTGAAGGGCTACGTTTGCACTTCGCAGACCAATTCCTACCCTTCCAGAACACGTCACTATCATCCAGTCAATCCCAACTCATAGTGACCCAATAGGATGGAACTAAATAAAACTGCTCTTTAATGTTGCTGATACTTTCCATCTTCCCCAATGCAGATAGTTTCATCTTTTTCTCAAGGAGCACCTGATGGGTTTGCGCTGCTGAGCTTGAGGTTTGTAGCTCAATGCATAGCCCACGAGGCCTCCGTGGCTCCTTTCCGTTACCCACTAGAAAGCTGCAACCCAAACAACGATGAGATATCATCCCCCCGCCCCCCGGCACTGATATCAAAGGACAAAGGAAAACAAGAAGCAGCAAATGGTGGAGGCTGTGAAGAGACGAGAGCCCTCCTGTGCTGCTGGTGAGACCGCAAAATAGGAAGGCACGTCCTCAAAAGTTGTAAATAAAAATATCACGTGACCCAGAAACCCTCCTACTTGATGTAGATCCTAGAGAAATATGAGCAGTAAGAAATAGGAAAAAGACAGAAAAAATCTAAATGCTTGTCAATGGAAGAGTCAATAGAAAAACTATGGTACATATGCAATGGAACATGCACACCACATTAAAGAATAATTTTAAGTCTCTCATGTACATTGAAAACTTTCATCAAAAAAAGTAAAGTGAGACCCACAGACCAGAAAAAAATGTTTTAGCAGAAACACAGCAAATACAAGAGCAAGAAGTTTGAATAGCACATAAGCCCATCAGTAGACCAACGGGTAAGGAAAAGATGACACATACACACAATGGAGTACTATGCATCAATGGAAAACAATAATGAAACCATGGAGCACTTCTTCACATCGTTAGACATGGAGAACACTATGCTGAGAAAGTTGGTCAATCATAAAATAACAGATATGATATGATATGACAAGTCTAAGAATAACACCAACGCCAAGACAGTGACTCTCAGTTTGTGTAGTCATTCCATGAGGCCCAATAGACAAGGGGGTGGTATGCCTGTCTAA
>PVJH01019249.1:0-43076 GCA_004026705.1 Nesogale talazaci | reverse complement strand
AGTAGGAGGCCCAGCCTTTGCTCCTGTGGAGCCGCTGCTGGAATTGAACCTCCATACCAGTGGGTCGCAGTCCCACGCACAACCACTACACCACCGGGGTTCAGCCCATAACTGCCAATTTATGTCATTATATAAACCAATCTGTTGTGAATCATTGCCTAGCCTATTGGCATAAAGCCTTAGGCATCACAGCTAGCATTGATTCTGGCCTTGCCCCTCAGTGTTCATTATTGCCAGACATAAGTTGGTGATTTGCAAAAGTAGTTGAATATTAGATTTTTTTATAATTTTAAATGTGAAATAATAAGATAGTCAAATGGAACAAAAGTATGTCCTTAATTTCAGAAAATTTTTACTGTATTACTCAATGTTAACCATAGGTAGGTAGCTAAAGTGACTAATATAAGGAATTATGTGCCCGTGGAAATTGGAAGCATCTTTGAAAATACAGTAATATGTTAATAGAATTTTACTATATATGTAACATTTTATCTTTTGCATTAAAACATTTCAGAGAAAGCTTAATTGTTTTCTAAGTTATAAAACCATATATGCTTGTAGAAACAAACTGCCAGGAAATATTAGGTAAAAAATAGTAGCTCTATAATCTGAGTTTCTTTAATCTTATCCCAAGCACCCTTTTATTTCTTATGTATCCTTCCAGTTTATCTGTGTATCCACAAGAATATAAAAGAATTATATCTTTAAAAAAATTCAACTGATGCATTGCATATATTAATTTCCAACTTCCCTCTTCATTTAGCAAACTATTTCAGGCATCAGTGCAACGAAGCATGTCCTTATCTCAGTGTCTTCCTCATCTTTCTCCAGCTCTGTATCTAATCATTCTGTCTCGTAATCGCAAAGATTACGAGCTGTTTAGCCATATATTTTACCACTTTTTGAATGATTAATAATGCCTGAATATGGGGAGAGGGATGCTTCAAAAAACTTATGTAAAGATGAAATTAAAAGATGATAGGATTTTCCATGAATTTTGTGAAGGCACCTCCATAAGTTAATGCACCAAATCATAATCCTCACTATATAGAACAGTAAGTTAATTAACAATAGCCAGTTTTCTTATCTAAACTGAATACTTCTCTTTTTTGGCAGTTTAGAATATAATTTGAGGATTTTTTTTTTTGACTAGTGTATTGATACTAGCACCAAAGCACTTGAATTCATTCTATTTTGCCCTTGAAGTTTTCTGATTATATTTCTTGCCAAAGTATCCAAATCTTTGTGCCATTTTGTTTAAAAGGGTTTCATTAGTCGGCCATTTTTCAGTATTGAAAAATTTTTAGTAGTATAGAACCTCTTGTTTGTAGTTTATAGGACAAAAAGGCGACTTGAAAATTTCCAGTCTAAGACCAGCCAGTTAGCTTTGGGGATTGTTGATCTACTGAGCTATTGTTAAAAATATAGATTGCTAATGGGTGATGTATACAGAGTAGGAAAAAAAAAACTATACAGAATAGGGACTGAGCCCCAGTGGTGTAGTGGTTGTGTACGGGACTGCAGCCCACAGGGTTGGCGGTTCAAACCCAGCAGCAGCTCTCCAGGAGCAAGGCTGGGTCTTCTACTCCCACCAGGGGGCAGTGATACCCACACACACCAATAAAAACTATACAGAATGATTTAAATGCCATGCATTTTTGCTTTTCTCTTTTTGCCTTGTTTTAGTGCATTATGGCAACATGATTTAGTGTACACTGGTCAGAAACAAAAAATTTGATTCATTTACTAAGAAAATGATCTATAAATAAATGTAGTCAAGTTTTCTTACATTTGTTTTCAAGATTTAAAAGTATATATACCCTTTTACCGAGTGTGGAGTTCATGAACATGATACACAACTAACATTGTATCTAAAAGACTCATTAACATTTAGATTCCAGAGAAACCTCCCAAGAAAGGCCCAGCCATTAACTTGTTGACAATCCGCACTGAACACCCGATGGAGTAGAGTTTACAATGACACACCTGCAGTCCCCATGAGTTACAGTCAACTTGATGTTGGCTGGTTTTATTACCAGGAGAATGATATCGTGTTAAGGATTTATATTAACTTGAGATGTTTGTCTTGGGCTGAGCCCCGGTGGCGTAGTGGTTGTGCGCGGGAATTGCAGCCCACTGGGATGGAGGTTCGATTCCAGCTCCATGGAGCAAAGGCTGGGCCTCCTACTCCCACCACCTGAGGGCAGAGATGCAAAAAAAAAAAAAAAGATGTTTGTCTTATAACATCTTAGTTGTTACCTTGAGTTTTCATTTTGTAACTAGCGCTTCAATTTTTATGTAGTACTTTCTTGGGATGATCGCATAAAGATATTGCAGTTAACATATTGCTAGTTTGTATTCATAAGATTAGACTTCTCTATTTTAAAAAATTAAGGCAATTAACTAATTCTTAGATTTCCAGAAAGCATGAATTATTTATTTTATATAGCATTGTTTTTATTCTCCTAAAATTTATAGTCCTTTCATTGGAACTGCTAGCATGCTGGTTATAATAATAAGCAGCTTAACAGCATAGGTGGTGCTAACATTCAGTACATTGGGTACTATTAAGTAGCATTTAAAAGTGATGAGACCTGCTTTATTGTGTCATTAATGTACACCTTGTGTGACTATAGAATCATAATTTTACTTCCTAAGGCATACATTAATTAACAAATAAAACATGCCCTGGAGTGTTGTCTTATGACTGTAATACAGCTAATATATTTTTAGTAATTTTTTTATTTGTATCCTGCAGTTACTCTGGGCATAGCGGACCACATGCTTGGACTTTAGTGCTATTTACAATGTTAGAGAACTGTATTCTTTATTATTATCCTTTTTTTAAAAAACAAAGTTCTCCTTCACTATAAAACTTGAAAGACATAATTATCAGACTTTAAAAGAAGCATTTCTTTCAGAAATAACTTGAATTTATACATTCTTAACAGAAAATGCTATTTATTTCACCTATTAAGTTGGTGTTTTCCCATACTTACAGTTAGACTTTTTTTTTATTAAATATAAATGTAATAAAAGACATCTACTCCATACTACTTCCCTGGAATTGGATATATTGCTTTGCAGCTCTTTGTAACTTTGAGTGGTCTGCTAGAGGTAAATTATATTTAAATAGCCAGAGACTTATATTCTCAAATTACTAAAAATAGTACAGTTACTTAACTCCCTTTTCCTTTGTAGTTTTATATTGTAAAGAAAGTCTTTCCCCCGTAACACAGATTCAGATATTGGCAAAATGATGCTTTAATATATCATACCATATTTATTAAAATTATTTGGTTGTGAATTTTTTAAATTGGAGGGTATTTATTAGAAATTTAAATTTCATTAAGTGATAAAACTGATGTAGGTGGTCATTTTTAGCCATGCTTGGTGATTTCTCTCTGAACTTAAATTTTTATCTCTGTCTAGGATTGTGGATAATATGCCTGTAACATGGTGTTATGATGTTGAAGATGGTCAAAGGTACTGTAATCCTGGATTTCCTATTGGCTGTTATGTTACAGATAAAGGCCATGCAAAAGATGCCTGTGTTATTAAGGTAAGTCCATAAGAAACAATGCTACTTTAAAATATGCCAAATTGTTACATCTATTGAATTTATATTATTTAGATATTCTGAAATTGCTTCTCCTAAATTTCAGCCTGTTTTGAACCCAGAATTCACTGCCATTCAATCAATTCTGATTCATAACAATGCTATTGGACAGAGTAGAACTACCCCAAGGGTTTCATCACCTGTATATCTTCACAGTAGCAGACTGCCCCATCATTCTCTCTCAGAGAAGCTAATTGGTTCAAACTGCTGGCCTTTTAGATAGCAGGCAAATGTTTTAGCCACTGAACTTCTGAGATCCCTTGAAACTAAATAATGTATAAATTAAACTCTACAATCAAAATAATCCAGATTGAATTTGCAACTTGTGTTAGCCGAAATGACTAGAGAAATAAATCCAGTGAAACACATATATGTGTAAAAAAGCTTAATATCAGAATAATAATATATCAAGAAAACATCCCAGCCCAGTCCCACCCAAGTTCATAAGTCTGATACTAGCCCATAAGTCCCTCTTTAAACTCAGACAGCCACATTCAATGAAGCAGAATGCAGGAAGATCACAAGCCAGTGAATCCGAGATTGTTGGGAGCATGGCAGGACTCCAGCAGCTCTCCATGTGTCCAGCAACCAGGAAAGAGAAAGTGGGGGGGATTCCCCTCACCCTCCTTATGAGAAGGCCACACCCACAAGGAGGCACCATGGGCAGCTTGGATACCACTCCTACACTTTTATACGTCTTCAAGTAGACATAAAATTTTTTAATTAAAACACAATTTTGCCTCTTATCAAAGATCTATGTAGGTCTGTGAACACATTCACTGAGAGTGTGTTGTATACTGAATACTACGATGAGAACACAGTTCTGACCCTATTAAAAGTTAGAAGCTTATATTAAAAAATATCGATAGTCAGATATCAAAAAGGTCTCATTATAAGGATTTTGAATCCTTGAAATTTGTATTACCAATTGGATTTGCACCCCTTAAATCTTATTTAATAATACTTATATATTGCTTGCTTTGGCAACACATATACTAAAATACTTATATATACACCATTTTAAAAGCCTTATCTGTCATTCTATTATTTTGTATTTTAAAATGTTAATAATGAGGGCAGTGATGCCTAAAATAAAATAAAATAAAATGTTAAAAAAATAAGATTAATAAAGGAAGCTAAAATATTTGGAAATATAACAAATATATGTATATAATTAAATGAGATTGATTTAATCTCAATGAGTATGATATAATATAGTAGTGTTTGGCCATAAAGCTGGTTTAGTAATTAGTGCTTTTATGAGAGTTGATTAGAGAAGTTTGAATAAATTACGTTATTGATTAAATGTAAGGAGAGTGCTTAAAAGTATAAAATTTAGTGTGTTCATAGCATGTAAATTCTAAAAAAATTTTTTTAGAGGAGCTTATCCTAAGTTATCAAATAGAAAATATTTTGGAAATGATAATGGCAGCATGTGTACAAACATGCTTAATACAATTGATGTATGGAATGGTATTAGAGCTGTAAAAGCCCCCAATAAAATTATTTAAAATTTTTTTAGATTATTACAAGTGAAAAGCTAGAAAATATTGTGTTCTTTTTTAGCAGACTTTAAGTTTCATGTTAAAATTAAAATATTAGGCCTGAGCCCTGGTGGCATAAGTGGTTGAGTGCGGGACTGCGGCCCGCGGGCTTGGCGGTGCAAATCCAGCTGTGGCTCTCAGGAGCAGCACTGGGTAGCGCCCACGACCACCAGAGGCAGTGATGCCCCCCCCCAAAAAAATTAAAGTATTATAACGCATAATTTGTCTTTCTAATAAATTTTTGGCTTATAAAGATTTTTAAACTTAAAATTTAGGCATTTTTGTAGAGAAGGATTAAATTATTTTCAACTTTAAAGTTCATATTTGTGATGGCCCAGTTTAAAGTTTCTTGTCATGACTATTGTATGACCCTTTTCTACATTTAACTGTGCTGTTCTACAGTCGGAGTTTCATGAAAGAGACACATTTTACATCTTCAACCATGTTGATATCAAAATATATTACCATGTTGTTGAAACTGGATCCATGGGAGCAAGACTAGTGGCTGCCAAACTGGAACCAAAAAGGTAAGCTATAAGCTGATAAAAAGTGTAATTTAGGTCCGGTGAACTCTTCAACAGAATTTGTCATATAGCGTGGATTTCAGTTCAACTCTTTCAAGAATTTCAAGTTAAGCTCTCTTTAATTTAAATTGTTACTGAGGTATAAGCTATTCAAATAAATCATACAAATAATTATTTTTCTGTTGTGATAAGGCATCAATAGAGCTTTTTATTTTGTTTTTCAATCATAAGTTTGAAAGGGAAGACAAGAGTGATGACTGGGCAGTGTTCTACTTTACAGTGTAACTCTGTGACACAGGGTAGCACTGCCTCACATCACTGTTCGAATGTCTAAAACCTTCACAGAGTGCCAGATGCCAGGAGAGATTAGCTATTGAAAGACTTACCAGGTTCTTAATTGTTTTGCTATGAAAGTATATAGACTTTATTTGTGATATCCTTTTTAGAGTCAAGTAGTTTATTCCCCCATAACTTTTCATTTCTTGAATTAGCTATTTGGTCACAATAGTGGTGAATTGGAGGTGGATGTTATTTAGTAACTTTTTTTTTAAATCATGCTGTTCAAATAAAGCATTTTCAAATGTTATTTTTAATTTTATACACCATTTTTAAACAAATCTATCAGGATTTATATTTATCATTTACCAAAACTAAACCCACTGCTTAGAGTGGTTTTTACTAGCGACCCCATAGGATCATTGAGAACTGCCCTGTCTATAGTATTTCCAAGGCTATCAGTCTTTACAAAGCTGTCAGCTACATCTTTACCCCAGGTTCAAATGCCAACCTATCACATAGCACATTAACCACTGTGCCCCCAGAGTGCTTTTGTTACGCTGAATTATCTATTCTTGTAACTTTATATGAAATGAATGTCTCTGCTGTAAAATGTGGCATGGGTCTTTAACCTCTGGCTCATCAGCATTGTGAAATACAAACAAAACAGTTCGCCTTTGTTTTACCCCATTTTATTATCATCTTGCGTAAATGTTTCTTCCCACAGCTTCAAACATGCGCACGCAGATGAGCCAGACTGCTCCGGGCCCCCCATGGGTATAAGTAACAAGGCTTCTGGGGAGGTCAGCGTTGCCTACACTTACTCCATCAGTTTCCAGGTGAGTTTTGTTTTTATCTTTAGTACGACTCAGAAGTGGTTTTATATGTGTACTCTTTGGGCTAATTAGAAGGTATTAATGATAAAACTTGTCAAACAGATAAGCATTTAATGAGTTGATTTTTTAAATAGTTTGTCAGTGCATCAGATTGCATAATCACATTCTAACCCAGTGTTGCCCAAAGTGGGTGTAAACTGCCTCTCACCAAGGGATTGCTGAAATGATCCAAAGAGTCTCTAAAAGCAGATACCTACACTTCATCTCGGATTATGGCATGTTGTACAGACATTTTTTGTTGACAGGGTGGGATGTGGGGGGGCTGCTCAGAAACTTTTTTTTCTAAAAAGAGAACAGTGAGTCAAATAAGTTTAGGAACCTGTGCTCTAAACTAAGTGTTTAAAATTTAAAGGAGAAGTCAGGCATTAAGAGTTTAGAAAATTAAGCCAGATTAAGTGTCAAGCCTAAGAGTGTCACACTATGTAAGACAAATAGTGGAAAATAAGTATATACGATGGTATTGAAATGTCAATTTATACAAAAAGCATTTTAGAAATTGATCTTTTTAAATCAAGGTTTGAGTGTAAGTGTAAATGGAAAGTTTCTTTTTGATAGGTTATTTGTAAAGGCACTAAAGAAATTGAAGAAGTGGGCTGAGCCCCGGTGGCGTAGTGGGTGAGTGCGAGATTGCGGCCCACTGGCTTGGCGGTTCAAATCCAGCAGCAGTAAGGCTGGGTAGCTCCCGCAACCACCAGAGGGCAGTGATGCCAAAAAAAAAAAAGAAAGAAAGAAATTGAAGAAGTGTTTTCATTAATGGTTACCTTTCTCAAGAGGAGTGTAAAAATTTTGAGAATCTTCAGCAGCATTTACCTCTCTAAAAATGAAAATAACATTTATATTATGACATTTACAATTGCTATGTATAGTTTAGTTTTGCTAGCCTCATGTAGAAGACAATCTCTATTTCCCTCTAATTATTAAAAGCACAGTGTAGGTGACTATTAACAAATGCTTACCATACCAGAGTGATCGACTGTGGCGTGGTTAAATAGATGTCCCATAGGCATAGATATGAGGCATCTCAGCGGTAAAGACTACATTATTCCACTTGGTTCTTTTCTGAGCATTTTAAATACTACTGTAAATTTTGACATCCCAAATCCCTTTACTAAATACAAATTTAAAGCAAGACTTAAAAAATATAAATAGTTGTATTGTTAGAAACTAAGTATTTTTTATTTAGTGTTTAATTTCCTAATTTCTCCTAAACCTGAATAAGTCTAAAACTGAGTCTCCCAAGTATGATATCCTGCCCTAGTTATGATAATTAGAAGTTGCAGTTGTTGATTAAATGAAAAGACATAAAGTGGTAAACCAAAGTTTTGAAATTCATAAAATCAGTCAGTGCTTTTTTAAGGTCTCAATTTGTTTTTTCTCTCCTCCCTATAGGAAGATAAAAAAATCAGATGGGCATCCAGATGGGATTATATTTTGGAATCTATGCCTCATACCCACATTCAGTGGTTTAGGTAAGAGTACAGTTAATCAGCTTTATGTTTTGCGCTGATTCTAATTTTTGTCCTTTTGAACATTTCATTTGATCTTTGATCCTTTCCCATTATTCAAAAAATGTGGATTTCTAAATCAGATAGACTTTGGTTCAGATTCTAGCTTTAAGTTACTAGTTGTGAGTCAAGGCAAATCATTTTTTAACTCTCTTTGTCTAGAAATTATTGCCTCATTGCTTCTTTTCAAAGCCTGACGGAAAAGTTTTCTAAAGAAAGTTATTCATTTTGCCATTACTTTCCTTGTTCTATTGCGCTAATTATTCCTTTTGATACTCATTAATTTGCCCTGTATTCATTAGTTTGTTCTTCGGTAAACTTTTGAGTGTGAGGACCAGTTTTTAATTCCTTGCAACTTGGACTGCAGTGATTCAGAGACAGTAGTTATTTAATAATGTTAGCCAGGAAGAAAAAAAATCTGTATCTGCTGCAGACAAATCTGCATTCATCTCATTTTGGTGGTAAAAACAATTCTAAATAGACCAGGAAATTGTACTGTGTGTAAACTAAGGAATCCACAGGAAGGAAACATGGAAGAGCATAGATAATTGAATTTGTTGAGTTATAAGTAAAGCTTTCATATTAAATTTGATCAGAGCTTGCTAATGTTACTCAGTAAGCCATTTTACATCGTTTCGCTGCTTCAGAAAGTCAACTAGAAATGAGTCATTGTGTGATTATTTCTACAGCATAATGAATTCCTTGGTTATCGTCCTCTTCTTATCTGGAATGGTAGCTATGATTATGTTACGGACACTACACAAAGATATTGCCAGGTATAATCAGATGGATTCTACGGTGAGTAGAAACTTTTTAACTACTCTCTGGCCAAAAGCAGTCATTATTTTTACTTTGGAACAAGCCTAAATAGCTTTAGACAGAACTGCCTTTTAAAATGTCATATTGAATTTAAGAAAATAGCAAAGATTTGATATTCTCTAGAAATGTCCTCAGCATTCTAGAGACAAAAATCACAAGCAGCACTGGTGATGGTCACACTCTCATCTCTGTCAGTTAGACTGGAACAGAATCAGTGTCACTAACTGTCTGTCGCCTCTTATCTCATTCTTGTGCCACCATTCTGGTCAGAATCTCCATACTCAGCATACACCCGGTTTGTGAAATAAATGGCAAAATAAAGTGAACAGTCTCCCAAAGTGTTTTCATAGTATATATGTACATACGTATGAATTAAATATTTATGTGTATATTACTTTAAGCTGAATTTTTATTATTTCAACATTTTGGTATATTTAAAGCAATTTAGCAGCCTGGAGTTTTTTGTTTTATTTATATATTCTCAAAACACATTTGAGTTGGATAAAGATATGCAAATTATACCTTTTATAACAGTAAACTTATAAGAAAATTATAAGAATTATGAGAATAACAGAAAATTATAATCAGTAATTTCCAAATGAATACAAAAACTCAAGTTTTAATTTTTTTTCTCTAGTTTCTTCAGCCTTTCTCTCCAACCTTTCCATCCTGTTAGAATTAGAAAAGAATATACCAATATTTATAAATTTGAGGGATTTCTATTTTTTCTCATCATTTTAGTTGTTATATATCTTACTGAATATTTTATTTAAATAATTTCATGATACTGATCACAGTTTTTAATTGTACAGAGCCGCCCCATAGAATATGGCCAGTAGCAGTGCTGCTTCCATCTCACTCTCACTCTTTTCCTCCCATTAGTCCCTTTACAGTGCAGCCCATTAGAGCTTCAGCGCGCTGCTCTTGGCTTCCCCTTTAACTCAGAGCCGAGGTCTGTGTACTGCCGATAATTAAGACCAAATCCACTGCCAGTCAGTCAATTCTAACTCACAGCAACTCTGAAGTACAGAGTGGAATTGTGCGTTTGGATTTTTGAGACCATAAATCTCCATGGGATCTGACAGCTTTACCTTTCTCCTGTTAAGCGACTGGTGGATTTGGACCACTGACCTTTTGGCCAACGGTTCATTGCTTAAGCCACTAGGGATACTTCCTGCCGCGGTGCCAGATAATCTAGTCCTGTATTATTCCTCAAAGTTCTGTTCTAACTATACAGACTACATTCCTGGTCCTCAGGCATTGTTGTATTTCAGTTAATCCCTAGCATGTAGTTGGTGCTTGATAAATATTCATTAAATGAATGCATAAATAAATCCTTTAATGTACCACAGTTGTTTATACATTTCAGCTTATGATAGATAAAAGAGGTTTCCAAGGACCTCTTCACCCTAATTTCAAATAGGCGAGCTGAAATCAGAACAGGAAACCCTGTAAGCTTGAGAAATTGCCAGGCGAGTGAGTGGTTTTATCAAGACTTTACCTGGTTGAGAAATTAAACCTGAGGTGGTCGGTAATGAGGGAGTTGCACTCCACCCTCTCTATTTGGGGCCAAAACAGATCAGTGTCAGTAAGTGCTATCTGATTCGTCACAGAATCAAGTAGATATCCTCAGGAAGAAAGTCTCTAATATTTAAGTTCTCAGAATTCTTCTAATTCATAGTCAATTAAATGTGAATTTTCTAACAGAGATTCACAGTATCTGATCATTGGATATAGACAGTCTGCCTAGCCTCCAAAAAATTTCAGTTACTGAACTTATTAGTTATAGAGTATAAAATACATGGGAAAAAATAGCAGTTAAGAGTGTTTCAGGCTGAGCTCCGGTGGCGTGGTGGTTGTGCACGGGACTGTGGCCCACTGGGATGGAGGTTCAATTCCAGCTCCACGGAGCAAAGGCTGGGCCTCCGACTCCCACCACCAGAGGGCAGTGATGCCCAAACAAAAAAAAAAGAGTGTTTCAGAATAGATGCAGATGAAACATGAGAACCCATAAATAAAGCAAGCACAATTTCTCAAATATATTATTATTTTTTGTTGTTGTTGTTTTTTTGTTTTTGGTCAACACTGCTCTCCGATGGTGGGAGTAGGAGGCCCAGCCCCACTGCTGGAATTGAACCTTCGTCCCAGTGGGCCACAGTCCTGCGCACAACCACCACGCCACCGGGGCTCAGCCCTCAAATATATTATTTTTTAAATGCACCCCTAATCAATTGTTATAAACCATTGAATGCCAGAGACATGAAGATCCTAAAATCAGAGGACAAAAACAAACAAGCAGACAAACAAACAGAAAAGTTGGCACCTGCAAAGGGCCAACAATTAAATTGACAGTGGAACCCAAAGCTCATGGAATAATATTTTTTAATTGGTGAGGGAAATTAACTGTTGACCTAAAATCATGTCACCCCCCCAAAAAAAATTCATGTTTCAAAAATGGAGGTATAATATCTTTCCAGAACTAACAAAAACAGTTGCCCACAGTGGACTCCTACTGAAAAATTTATGTAGAAATAGGAAAATAACCTTATAGGCAGATTTCAAAGGATTACTGAACAAAGAAACCCTAAATAAGCATTTTTATATATGATAATAATGCATTGTGGATAATTATTTTCAAAATGTCTATTAAGCAGTCAAGTGGAAGCGTTACGTGTTGTGTTTATGTGTTGTGTCTAAGGGCAGTGGTGGCTCAGTGTGAGAGTTTTCACCTTCCGGTGACTCTACCACCACTCATTTGTCGGAGGAGGTTTGTGCATTGCTGTGACCACGTGGCAGTCAGTTCATCATACGGTGGGGCTTGCATGTTGTTGTGATGCTGGAAGGTATGCTACTATATTTCAACTATCAGCAGTGTCTCCCGTGATGGACACAGGATCAGCAGTGCACTGCCCCTGAAAGCCGTATGAATAGTAGCAAAACCTCTGCTACAGTGCCGGAAGATGAGCCCCACAGGTTGGAAAATGGTCAAGATATGACTGGGGAGGAACTGCCTCCTCCAAATAGTTGACTTTCATGACAGATGAAGCAAAGTTTTCAGAGTCTTCATTTCCTGATAAAGCGCAATGAAAAACAGCTACAAACATATTAATAATTGGAATGTGAGATGTATGCAGTATGAACCTAGGAAAATTGAAAGTCATCAGAAATGAAATAAAAGTTTAACAATTGATGATATCTTAATGAGCTGAAATGAACTGGTATTGGCCATTTTAAGCCAGACAGTCATATAGTTTACTATGTTGGGAATGTCATATTCAAGAGACCTACTATACCCTCCATCATCAAAAAGAGTGTCTCATGGTCTAACTTGAAGTATAATGCTGTCTGTGAAAGTAACCATTTTATAAAACTATTACTCAAATTTATGCAGCCTCTAATATTAATGATGTAGAAATTGAAGCTTCTTCAGTCTGACATTGATCATACATGCAATCAAATCCAATGGAATCAAGATGCATAATTATTGGAATGTAGAAGTTAGAAACAGAGAAAGGATTGATATTTGGGAAATGTGACCTTGATAGAAATGAGGTTGAAGATCATATGATAGAGTTTTGAAAACCAACTACTTCATAGAGACAATGGAGAGGCACAGTATGACCAGCTCAAACAAGGTCAGTGCCCACTGTAGAACTGACCATTAATTGCTTAAATGCAAGTTCAGGTTGAAGTTGAAATTTTAAACAAATTCATAAGAGTCTCAAATTGCAATATTGAAGGATTCTGTTAGTAAAATATAGAATTTGTTTCTTAGCAACAAATTAGTGCTAAGCTAGCAGCATTTACTAGTCTATGCCATTTGGAAATTTTGAAGATATCTACTTGGCCGGATGACTGAAAGAGAGTCACATTTATTCCTACTCCATAGAAAGGTGACCCAACCAAATGCAGAAATTGTCAAAAATATCATTGATACCACATACAAATAACATTTTGTTAAAAGTAATTTTGGCTGAGCCCGGGTGGCATAAGTGGTTGAGTGCGGGACTGCGGCCCGTAGGCTTGGCTGTTCAAATCCAGCGGCGGCGGCTCTCAGGCACAGCACTGGCTAGCTCCCATGACCACCAGAGGGCAGTGATACCAAAAAAAAATTTTTTTTGGAATAGTTGCAGCAGTGCATAAAAGAGAGCTTCCAGAAATTCAAGCTGAATTCAGACGAGGTCTTAAAACAAAGAATATCCTAACTGATGTCAGGTGGATCTTAGCTGAAAGGAGAGAATAGTAAAAAGTTGTTTCATTGTGTTTTATTCACTGTGCAAAGGCATTTGACTCTGTGGTTCATAACCAACTACAGACACCAAAAGAAAGCATGGGAATCCAGAACATTTCATTGTGCTTATGTGGAATCTGATGGAGACCAAGAGATGATCATTGAAAACAGAGCAAGAGAATACTGCATAGTTACAGATCAGGAAAGACGTGTGTTAGATTGTAGCCTATCACCGTACTAATTCAATCTGTATGGAGAGCAAGTAGTCAGACAGGGCCGTGTGAAGAAGAGCATGGCAACAGAATTAAAGGAAGACATTAACAATCTTAAACCCGGAGATCATACAGTTTTTCTTGCTAAAAGCAAAGAAAGCTTTAAACTCTTACTGATGAAGATTAAACATAGCAGCCTTCATAATGAGTTGCAACTCAATGTAAAGAAAACAAATTCTTACAATTCGACCATCATGATAAAAGGAGAAAACATTGAAATTGTCAAGGATTTCATTTTATTTGGATCTTCTATCAATGTTAATGGAAACAGCTTCAAAATATAAATTGCATACTGTATTTTGCAAATCTACTGCACAAACTATTAGAAAGGCTGTCATTATAAGGAGCCCTGGTGGTGTAGTGGTTACAAATTGGACTGCAGTCTGTATGGTTTGCAGTTTGAAACCGCCCACAACGCTGCAGGAAAAAGACTGCTTTCTGCTCCTGTAAGCAGTTTGTCTCAGGAACCCATAGAGGGTCACTGTGATGCATTTGAGATAGTGACAAAGAATATTAGAATATTGAAGGAATTTTTTCAGACATATCTGTGTGAAACAGTACAGACAGTGCTTCTTGAAAGTATAGGTTATGAGGTTTGGTACAGTAGAGGGTTTACAAAATAGGAGGAAATTTTTTCTAAATGAGTTGACATGGGCTAAAACACTGGCCTCATGCACAGCATAGTTAGGAAATTGGGGCAGGACTGTGCAGTGTTTTGTTCCCTTTGTACCTGGGGTCACTATCAACTGGAGCAGATTCAAAAGCACCTACCAACAACAGGAAAAAATCAGCCAATGTAAACCCTTTTATGCGTAAGAGTCACCATGTGTCAGAGGCCTATTGAACTGCATCTAAGAGCAACTTAGCTCTCCAGGAGCAAGGCTGGGCCTCCTACTCCCACCAGGGCAGTGATGCCACATACACACACAAAAGCAACTTTGTTTACATGTAGTGTAGGCTAGTGGTACAAATTTATTAATATGTTATAAGCTTACTGAATTAGTAAAGTAAGTATAACATGAAAGTTAATGTTTGCTATTTTGGAGGTTATCATTAGCGTATCATTTAAAAGTTCAATTGTATTATAACGCGTCACATAGAGTAAATTAGTTGTCACGCTGTTCTATGTTTCTTTTTTAAATTTCTCAATAGTTATATTTATAGAGCTTACCACATGACATTCCTTTACAAAGCAAATCAAGAAAGCCACAGTTTCAAGTCAGGCTCCATATTTCAGATTTGAAATAAGGACTAACACTCTTTTAAGTTTTTTCTTTAATGCCATGTAACAGCATACTCAGCTGTGAATGAACTGTCTAGTTGTTTTGGTAAAACCACATGAAAAATTAAAGCTGTTTTATTCCCTTTTTAGGAAGATGCCCAGGAAGAATTTGGCTGGAAACTAGTTCATGGTGATATTTTCCGCCCACCACGAAAAGGGATGCTGCTATCTGTCTTTCTAGGATCAGGAACACAGATTTTAATCATGACTTTTGTGACTCTATGTAAGTGTCAAGTGAAAATTAAAAAGCAGGAAATATTTATTCTACATTTAGTTAGTTGAAACCAATTTTCCAAAATAAATAATATGTTTAAGAGTTCTTAGCTCTCAAGATCATGGATAAGCTGTGGCCAAAGGCTTGACTCTTCCTATGCCCCTTCAAGGGCCCAAGTATTGTTTTTAAACTGGACCAAGGAAAAGCTGGATTTTTTTTTAATTATTCATGTTTTTTTTGTTTTTAAAAGTTGTACTTGAATCTCAGTAAAGCTGAAAGCCTCTCAGGCATTTAGTCAGTCTTTCCCAATAAAGAGAAAGCGGGGTCTTTGGACTCTCGTAAGTACTGCTCATGGCGTTTGCTGTGTATGATAGCATAGTGCCTGTGTGTTCATGAAGTTGTGTTCTCATTTCAAAGCAGAGGATTCTTCATCATTTTACAAAAAAAGCCATTGATACATTTGATAATAACTTTTTTTTTCTTTCAGTTTTTGCTTGCCTGGGGTTTTTGTCACCTGCCAACAGAGGAGCATTGATGACTTGTGCTGTGGTCTTATGGGTGCTTCTGGGAACTCCTGCCGGTTACGTTGCTGCCAGATTCTATAAATGTAAGTTTACATTTATACTCTGAGTGTCAAATCAGTCACCTCATTTATGACGGCGGGTTTGAGCTTTTGTATTAGATCATTAAAGCTCTTTTTTTTTTCTTTTTCTGAACATTAAAGCTTTTGTTTTTGTTTTTGTTTTGTGGGCATCACTGCCTCTGGTGGTCCAGTACTGCTCCTGGGAGCTGCCGCTGGATTCGAACTGCAAGCCTGTGGGCCGCAGTTTCGCACTCAACCACTTATGCGACCGGGGCTCAGCCCCATTAAAACTTTTTATAAGTAGGTATTATTCCAAAGAAAACTGGTTGGTGATCTCTCTTGTGAATTGAAGGACTGTCCCTAGATTTAGTTGTTCAAAAATCCTGTGCAGAGAAGTGAGAAAATTTACGTGTTTCTCACACACTAATCTTTCTCTTGTTTTTCTTTTAAGGTTTACTTATTAACATTTTAGCAAGACAACTTAGATTTGCTATTTTCATAGAAGTGTATGTAGACTAGTAAGGGAAGAAAATATAGAAACAAGCAGCCCCTGATTTAATAATTAAAACTGTTAATGCATACAAGTATATATTATTTTACATGTGAGATGTCATACTCAAAATTGCATCCGTTCAGTATTCATAAAAAACATCTGTATTTAAAGTGAATTAAGAGCTCACTGTTTTAAAAGAGCCATAGAGTATGTTACTTTTTGTAATGTAATTAGTTACATTCTTTTATGTTCTACTTTTCTGATGTAAAATGAAGTTCAATTCAAAATTAAACAAGGCCATAGACTAAGGGTGAGTTTGTGATGAGACAACTTAGAAAGCAGCTTCGCTGGCTCAGTGAATGCCAGGTTTGGCCGCATTGAGGAATATGAAGACTCATTGAATCATTTGTGAGTTAAAGCATAAAAGAACTAGAATTTCCTACAGTTTCCTGGCTAAATTTAAGGTACAGTACAGTAGAGTTACATAGGTGACCTTAAAGTGGGCACTGTTACAAATACTTAGCTTAGCTTTGCCAGGTACTTTCCTAAGCATTAAAAGTATTCTGTGTATATGTATGAGGGATTATCCCCAAAAAAACTGGAATTTTTTTCTTTTTCTTTTTTTTTTTTTTCAGTTTTTTGGGCATCACTGCTCTCCGGTGGTGGGAGTAGGAGGCCCAGCCCCACTGCTGGAATTGAACCTCCGTCCCAGTGGGCCGCAGTCCCGCGCACAACCACTATGCCACCGGGGCTCAGCCCCTGGAATTTTTTTTTTTTTCAAAGTTATATAAAATATTTGTTATTTTTTACACAACCTAATCATTTTCAAAATACTCTCCATTGCACTTAATACATTTGTCAAGTTTACGATTCCATTATTGGAAACATTTGGATGACTTGATAGCACCTCCTTGTTTTTTATCATCTCTTCTACTTTTTCAAATCACTGTCCTTTCATGTCCCTCTTCATTCACAGAAACAAAAAGAAATTGCAAGGATTGAGGTCAGATGAGGAAGGTGTGTGGGGCAAGAGGCATGCTGTTTTCTGGCCAAATACTGGTGCACTGAGATGCCTGCGTGAGCAGGTTCATTGTCTTGGTGGCAAAGCCAGTCCCTCGATCTGCCACCATTAGTCCCTTTTTGTTGCACACTGTTACACTGTCTTTTTAGAACCTCTAACTAGGAAGCTTGATTAACAGTCTGACCTGGTGGAACGGACTCCAGATACACTACAGTCGACATTTTCATCTGTTGGGGAAGTTGATGGATGTCCAGAATGAGGTTTGTCATCAGTCACCATTTCACGATTTTCGAAACAAGAAAATCACTTGTACTTCAGTTTTTCTCATAGTACTGTATTAGCAGTGCTCAACTTCACAACAGTTTCTGTGGCATTTTCCCTGAACAGAAAACAAAATTTCAAAGTTGCACACTGTTCTTTTAAATCAGCCAACACAAAAAATGAAGTTCAAGCGAAATTGCATTTATGAAAAAATTCACTGTGACCAGATCTAATCTTTCCAGTGACCCACTGGGTGCACTAACTCAGAGCAAGTTGCTCAAGCTGGGAAAAATGTGTTCTGCAAAAGTCCTGCTCTGTTCAGCATAATTCCGGTTGGGGCGGGGGGTGGGGAGGTACCCCCTTGGATGTGTAAGTCTCTATAAACTTCTGAATCTTTTAGGAAGGTCTTTTTCCCTTAATGCTTAGCAAAGTCGGGAATCCTGTCCCCACTGCCCCCACCTGCCACACCAGTCTTACTTCATATCCCTGTTTCTCAATCCAACTATACTAGCTTTCTTTTGGTCTTCAGACAAGATAGGAATTTTTACAAACCTGCCCAAGGACTTTCCCACATGATGTTCCCTCTGCTTACCATTCTAATCTGTACTCCTTCCTCCAACCTAACCTCCGCCATTGCAGCCTTTAAGTCTCCCAGCTGCAGGGTAAGTAGTATGTTGGAATTTTCCATTTTATTGACATAGTTTAATTATGATACAATTCAATAGTTTAGTCAGAGTTGTGCAAGCATCAGTATAATCAGTTGTAGAAAATGTTCCTTATTCTTGTTCTCATTGCTATTAGCTCCCCGTGTGCCCCCTCTCCCCAACCTTACCTGTCATATACTCCCACGGAACCATTAATGTAGTTACTGACTTCGTAGACTTGCCCATCGTGGATTTCATACACAGAAAAACATTTTTCAAAAAAGCAGAAAAAACCTCAATATAAAAGCAGAACATAGTAAAAACGAGAACAAACTTAAAATGGATCACAAGTGAGATCAAATGGTAAGGTGTTCAGTTTTAACCTTACTACATCTGCAGTCATCTACTTTCCAGTGCATTCTTCAGGATAGCAAAGCTGTTCATCTCCTGGCTCAGGGTCAGCGGGCATTCAGCAGAGGCATGGTGCACATTTATTCCCTCCCCCACACCCTTTTTTTTTTAACTGAAAGAACTCTAAAATGGCCCCAAAGGGAGAGCAAATGATAGATTACAAAGGATGTTAATCAGAACATTACTGAGGATCATCCCATGATCCTAGTCAATTTCTAATGCTTCAATTGATACAGAATCATTTCTAATGCTTCAATTGATAACTTGTGTTAGAATTGAATGAGGTTAAGAATTAGTAATTCCACAACATACAGTTGTCATTTCCTCTTAATGATATTGGCACTTAGTCACAAACTCTTGTTTTAAAAATCAAAGTTTTTCTCAGATCTCAACCAGTTTCATCTGTACCTATTACCCTGAGACTAAATGAGAGTACTGCTCTTCAAATTTTATATATTTTAAGTGAATTAAAAAATTGAAAGGGTAAAGGAAATCCAAAGATTCATAAGCAAATTTGTTTTCTCAAAAGGTAACAACCTTTCTACTCTTTTTAGCCATGTTATCTGATATCTAATGTCCACTACTCCTTACTACAGGGCTAGAGGAATCCTAACGATTGAGATTGTTAGAAAACAAATGTAGTACCTGTTGGACAGGGGGGTTCTAGCTTTTTGTTTTGTTTTGTTTTGTTTTGTTTTGTTTTGTTTTTTGGGGCATCACTGCCTCTGGTGATCGTGGGAGCTTCCCAACGCTGCTCCTGAGAGCCGCCGCTGGATTTGAACCGCCAAGGCCACGGGCCGCAGTCCCGCACTCAACCACTTACGCCACCGGGGCTCAGCCCTGCTGGTTTTATACTAAATTCTGAAACTGACCATAAGAGGGAGAAAGGAAAATCCACACTGTGCCTTTTCTGTCCCCAGCCAGCCCTGTTTGTAAATGCTGTCTTACATTTTAGGCAGTTTGTTTTGTTTTCGAATTTAAAAAAAAAAATTGGTTCATATGACTTTCTTTTGATAATGAATTTACAGTACAAAATTCTATGGTTTAAAAGTAGCCTGGGAAGATCCTTGACTTGTGTCCTTGGTTTGATCATTTCAAATAAATATCATAGCATTTGCTACTGTCATTTCTGAAGACTGAGCACACAGTGGTATTTAGCAGGTTGTGGACTATTACTTGGATGTTTGGTTCGCATAAACAAAAATCTATGTTTTACTGTTTTTGTTTTCTTCTCTAGCTTTTGGAGGTGAGAAGTGGAAAACAAACGTCTTATTAACTTCTTTTCTTTGCCCTGGGTAAGTGAATATACAATAATTGCTGGCTATGATAATTATAATTTAGTCCCCAAATTGTTTGTGTATTTAATTCTGTTTCTGAACCACATAATAAGAATTTAATTTTATAAAAGGTTGTGAAAAGTAGATCGTGAATATTTGTTGAATGACTACTGCACATATTAGCTGAGAAAAGCATCTTTTAAACTTGAAAGCTTTTATATTCTCTTCTTTAAAAGTTTTTGTATTGCTTAGTCTTTTGTAATCAGACTTTGTCATATAAGACTGCATTTAAAGCTTTTAACTTAAAACACAGAAAAACTTCATCTGAAATTAGTTCAGTGAACATACATTTTTTTAAATTTTATCAAAAGTGTTATGATCTGTTTACGAGTCCCTTGAATAGGGAAACATACTGAAAACAAAAACATAAATAATTACCAACAAAAATCCCTTTACTTTCTAAAGGACAGTTTTTGATACTAAACATCTTGTGCTTCTACTGCTAGATGTAGAATCCACTTTCTCGTCAACCTCCCAAATTTCTGGTGGCTAAGAACTAGCCCTTGAACAATCAGCAATGCTGAGGAAAGCCCGAGGTTGTACACTCAGCGGGTCAGAAGTAAAAGAGCTTATTGGCCACAAATGACTGATAAGAGCCAGCTTTTGGGGGCAAGGTTAGCCTCAGCATTCTCAGATTATTACGTCCATTGAAGATTCACGTGACTCACAGCCATTATGCTTTTCTCAAGCCACATCTTTTGTTGTCATTCCTCTGCTATAGATTCAAGGAGGCTGTTTCACAAGGCAATCTTCAGAATCGCACATTCTTTCTCGTATCGGACATCTTCGATGTCTCCCTTCCTTTCTCTGGGTTCTGTTTCTACATTTAATCTTACTCCTCCAGGCGTGACTATTGTTGGATGCTGTCGAGTCAGTTCTGACACTTGGTGACCCCTTGACTAGAGCAGCAGCACCCAGGCTCTCGGAGAGCAGAACTGCTCCTCAGGGTTTCTGGGCTGTCAGCTTTCCAGGGAGGGCTCACCAAATCTTTCTGCTCCAGTAATGTATTGAGGAAAAATCGCCTACCATCTTCTATCCATAAAACCAGACTGACTGCCACGGACTCCGTGCCAGCTTACAGCAACTGTGTGAAGACAGGTAGAACTGTTACTGTTTACAGGAGTGGAAGGGCTCATCTTTCTCAGGGGGTGCTTTGAAGGCTGCAGCCCAACACTGACCCGTAGGCCACCAGGATGCCCTCATGTTCTCAACATACTTGTAGTGTAAATCTAGTCTTTTTCTGGTCCCATTTTCAAATCTGGAAACCCATTTTCTTGGTCTTTCCCCTCTACCTCTTTTCATTCCCTAACATTGGAATGCTTCTTCAAACATTTTTTTTACTTTATAGAATGTATGCTGGTTCTTGTTTTATATTTCTAATCCATAGTTATATGATTTATCTTCTTCTTTGCCTGCTCCTTAAAAGTAGTTATCGGTATCTAGGAAGATAAGTAGAGGGGGAAAAGATCTAAGAATCTCAAGTATACTGTCAGCACAGAGGACTTGGTGATCCCCTGGGAATAGAAGACATCACTGGTTAGCAGCAAACCTCTCCTTCTAATTCCAATAGATCCTCGCCTGCATATAAGGAGCTCTGGGGGTACTGTGGGATAAGTGAGCTCAGCAGCTCACGCCATCAGCCACTCCCAGGGAGAAGGATGAGGGGGCTTGCTCACATGGAGATTGATAATCTCAGAACCAGCACTGACTCAGTGACAGTGGGTTTGAGACTTTCTTACATATTTGCAAGTAATTAATGCAACACAGTGACTTTTACTAGAATAAAGAAATTTCCAGATTTGGGTTTTTTTTTTCCTTCTGTTTTTTGGGTTTTTTTTTTGGTTCTTTTACACAAAATTTTAGTTTTTTAACAAAATGACAGTGGAGCTTTCAAGACTTAATGGAATAATGGAACCAAAAGATAGTGCAATTTTCCAAGAAACTCTTTAAAGTCCCTCTGGAATGTTTCATAAAAGCCAACATCAAATTATTATTTATAGGGAACATGATTTACATATTAAAAGGTCCAAAGAACTTTAACTTTAAAGCTTAACTTTAAGAGTAGAGTATGGTATTGAACTATGTATGATGAAAAGCGATGTAGGAGTGCCCAATAAAATGATTAAAAACAAACAAACAAACAATAGAGTATGTATGTAACTATATATTGAACTATGTATGATGAAAAGTGATGTATGAGCCCCCAATAAAATGATTAAATAATTTTTAAAAAAATAAGAGTTTCTCAGAATGACTGGATATCAGCTAAATATTCCAAGATCCTGAATACTACTAATAAATTAAATGTTTGAGTAGTGGTTTTGGTGATGAGGGAAGAGCACCAGTATGAGCAGAATCTTCCCAGAGCCTGAAATAACCTTAAATATGCAGCTCTACATGAACAAACTGTGGAGCTTATTGCTTAAGTAAGACATCGTATTGTTCTAAGACAACTGAATATTGCAAAGGGGAGTGGAGATGTGTGGTTGCTGCCACGTGTAGAACGTGAACCAGACCTTGTGTACGTGGAGACTTAACTAGATAGAGCAACAGGAGCACAGGAGCTATTTAGATATGCTGAGGCAGTTGACTGTGTTTATGAAGAGACAGGGTGGGAGGAAGGCAGCAGGGATTTTCCCAGGAAGCAGGCTTTTCTCTGCTTGATCGTTTAGCATTTTCTTTCAATTTATATTATTAATGACATATAATTGTTGCTATGTCATTTAGCTCCTAACCCTGATTTTACTCAAAACTCTATTATTATGTCTTTCAGGATTGTGTTTGCTGACTTCTTTATAATGAACCTGATTCTCTGGGGAGAAGGATCTTCAGCAGCTATTCCTTTTGGAACATTGGTTGCCATATTGGGTCTTTGGTTCTGCATATCGGTGCCTCTAACATTTATTGGTGCATATTTCGGTTTTAAGAAGAATGTAAGTTTATGGATGTTAATTTCTTCTAATAAATATAAGCTTTAAAATATCACAGAAGGGGCTGAGCCCTGGTGGCGTAGTGGTTGTTTTGCAGGACTGCGGCCCACTGGGTTGGAGGTTCAAATCTAGCAGCAAGGCTGGGCCTCCTATTCCCACCACTAGAGGGCAGTGATGCCCCAAAAACAAAAAAATATTACATAAGTACCCCAAAGTTAAAAATTTACCCTGTAGATTCTGGATTTCATAGAAAATTGATCCCTGTTTTGATAGCAATCATGCTGAAAATAGTTTTTAGAGTATGATGGAGAGGTTACAAATGTAAGCTTAGATTTCAAAATTATTTAAATAAATGAAACTAATACAGATTAATTAGAGTTACTTAAACTTTGAAGGTTTGGCATTAAAACGAAATTTTTTTTTAATTTCCATTCATACACTTTTTTCTTACATGTTACAAATGTGACTTTTTTTTTTTTTTTTTTTGTGGCATCACTGCCCTGATGGGAGTAGGAGGCCCATCCTTGCTCCTGGAGAGCAGCTGCTGGATTTGAACTGTCAGTCCTGTGGGCTGCAGTCCCGCACTCAACCCCTATGCCACCAGGGCTCAGCCCAAATGTGACTATTTTAAGGAAGAATATAATCAGTCTGTCTCCAATATGCTTCCCTCTTCTAGCCTCAGCTCATTTCAGTAGTATCTTTCTCCTACTCCACTATCTTTGACTCTTCTGAAGATTCCCATCCATGGGTTGGAAGAAGTACCATCATGTATTAGACTAGGAGAGGGACATGGAATGTCCTGGCAGAAATGATAATTACTGTTTAGTCTCTATTGCTCCCAGCACAGCAAACTGCAAAAAGAGTTTTTCAGTCCTTTGGGAGTTTGCTTAATCTGTGATTTTTTTTGGGGGGGCGGGGGGAGGGGCGGGCATCACTGCCTCTGGTGGTCTTGGGCACTACCCAGTGCTGCTCCTGAGAGCCGCTGCTGGATTGAACTGCCAAGCCTGCGGGCCGCAGTCCCGCACCCAACCACTTACGCCACCAGGGCTCAGCCTGTTTAATCTATGATTTTAAATCTAAATAGTCATAGATAGTAAACTGACAGTTTTTATTTTAAGATTATATATTAAATATATTAAAATTTTCAAATACTTGCCTGTTGAAAACATAAAATATGAAAAATGACACCATGACTCTTCATCTATATGCATACATGCCTATATGGAAAATAGTCCAGCCCAAGGAAGTATGATTTCAATGAAAATAACAAGGTTTATTATCACAAATTATGTTGTGTTTTTTAAGCTCTTACTAGAAAATTGATTTCTCTATCCATACATTTTTCTGTGTTTAAGTACTTTAACCCTAGCCCCTTTGCTACCCAACTCCCTAAAGAAGTCATTGCTGTCGAGCCAATTCTGACTCATGATGAGCCCAAAGGAAAGAGTAGAAAGGCAGTCAGTCGTCTAACAGAAGTAGATCATCTCCACTGACACGGGATGAAACGTTTAAATTGATAGATGAGTGCCAACAGTTTGTGCAATCCAAGAACATTAGATTCTTGTTATTATTTTTTTTTATTCTCATTATTTTTATATTGCAATGTGCTTTGTTGGAATCCTGGGTGGTACAGTTAAAGTTTTCAGCTGCTGAGTAAAAGAACTTCAAGTCCACCCACAGGCACCTCGGGAGAAAGGCCTGCTGATCCACCGCCAAAAAACCAGCTGCAGAAAATACTGTGAAGCGCAGTTCACCTCTGACACACAGGGGTCTCCACATGTCTGAGTCAGCTCAGCAGCTACTGATTCTGTGTAGTGTTTTTTTTGTTTTGTTTTGTTTTTGTTTTTGTTTTGGGGCATCACTGCTCTCCGGTGGTGGGAGTAGGAGGCCCAACCCCACTGCTGGAATTGAACCTCCGTCCCAGTGGCCGCAGTCCCACGCACAACCACTACGCCACCGGGGCTCAGCCCCTGTGTAGTGTTTTATAAAGGGATACTACTGCAGAACATCACAGTATCCTTATGGTCATCAAGCTTTATATAGCCATTCTCTGTCTTCTTAAAGTTTTTGTATCTTAATAAGTTTGAGCAATTTTAATAAAAATAATATCTACCATCAAAAATACACTGACATTTCAGGATCAGCTGCTTTCTCACTAAGTATATAATTAAAAAGAAAAACCCAACGCTACCCTTGTATTAACTATTATTTTCCAAGTACTGTGTTCTCCTTTTCTGTGTTTCTTACCTTGCATAAAGCCATTAGCCAGTGGGTAGCTGCAGAAAATAGCGATGACTTGTCCCTGGAGACAGGCTGAATCATTGTACTTGATGGCATTCTATTTCATTGCTTCTAAATACAAATTTCAGTTTGATAACTTAAGTAGGCTGTTATTACCATTAGTGTCAGGTTGGAAGCTGAGAAAAAGCAGGCAAAAATAGTCTAGTGCAGAGAACCTTTTAAAATAGCTAATTATGAATTATTTTTATTTTCCTTTGCTTTAGGCCATCGAACACCCAGTTCGAACCAATCAGATTCCACGTCAAATTCCTGAGCAGTCATTCTACACAAAGCCATTGCCTGGTATTATCATGGGAGGGATTTTGCCATTTGGGTGCATCTTTATACAACTTTTCTTCATTCTGAATAGTATTTGGTAAGCTAGAGGCAATATCCCCTTCCATTGCCATTGCATGTAATACTATCTTTTTCGTTTGGTTTTTCTAGATTGCTTTTTACATTGTATAATGTAACTCAACTTTATAAAATAGCTCAATGTTCTTTTACTTTTTCCAAGGTGGGACGTGGGGGAGAGAGAATAATACCGGTAAAAATTCTCAATTGAGGAGGGAGGATAAGAGAAAGGAAATAAAGCAATTGACTAGATGGTGATGGGTGACAAATGTTGACCTAGTGAAGAGGAAGATGGTGATCCACAGAACAAGAGAGATCAACGAGCAGGGGGAGGATACTGGGATGTTTGATTAGTCGTTTAAACTATTAATACCAAGTTGATCTGAAATGTAAACCCCCACCTAATTTGCAATTTTAAGAAATTGTATTAAAAAATATGAATTGAAGATTGCTTCTTACTTAATTCTTATTTATTCTTAATTCTTAGAACTCAGTTCTCAGAGCTTTCTGCATTTTACAGAGTTGGAAATGAGGGTTTGAGATTAATTTAACGTTAGCCCTAGGTTATCCAAACCAATAACCCTAAAAGTCTCGCTGTGCCACTGGTCAGCTGGTCCAGGTGGTTTGAGACAGCCTGGAGACAGGCCGGGCATCTTCAGAGGCCTTCCCAGCCCGGAGATGGTTTCATTCTGTGATTCTTGTTTTTCCTTGTTGTGGCAGTTTTCAGCTACTCTGTTAAAGTGTCTGAGTCAGTACTGACTTGGTGGCAGTGAGTCTGGATTTGGGGGTTTGAGTGTATATTTGGTTATCTAGTATGATTACATTAATATAGGCTACAGAAAGTAATGGGTAGCATAAATTATAATTACCCAGGCTTGAAGGTTTTAGTGATTGGAACCTAGCTTTTCTTCCAGATTATTAGATAATTTTTCAAATTTAATGATTTTATCGTATATGATTAACCCTATGTGTCAAAGTAGCCCTTTATTAACTTTTCTCGTGTGTCTACACGACTAATAGACAAGTCGACTAAACGTATTTCTGAAGATCCAAGTGTCAGGTCGTACTGGAGAAGAAAGATAAATTAATCCAGGGTTATCATGCCATATCCTCTCTCCCCCTGCTCAATTCCCAACCCTCATCACCATCTAAGTCTATGAGAATTTGTCATGTTTGATTAGTGGGGAGGAAAAACGAAAAGAGCTTATCATTTACTATGTCAAAAGAAGGTCTAGTTTTAACAAAATGTCCATTTGTTTATAGGTCTCATCAGATGTATTACATGTTTGGCTTCCTATTTCTGGTGTTTATCATTTTGGTCATTACATGTTCTGAAGCAACTATCCTTCTTTGCTATTTCCATCTATGTGCAGAGGTATGTATTAGCAATGTTTCTTTTACTTGTCTATTTTTTTTTTTGAGCATCACTGCTCTCCGGGTGGGAGTAGGAGGCCCAGCCCCACTGCTGGAATTGAACCTCCATCCCAGTGGGCCGCAGTCCCGCGCACAACCACTATGCCACCGGGGCTCAGCCCTACTTGTCTATTTTTGTATCTTTCTTTATAATTTTAGTATATAACACTTGTTAATTGAAATTATTTATCTTGATAGAAATTGACATGTATAGCAAAATCAAATGTAGTCTGCGATAAATTGAATTAAGATAGTACCTAAATCAGTATATTCATTTAGAGCTTTTTAAAATGAGACTTTTACATGTGAATTTCCAAAGACTAATACATTATAAAGTTGTGCTGAATTTTCATTGTTTTTTTAAAATGCCTTAAAAATTAATACTAGTTTTGTAGTAAAAGTTATTTCTTGACTTGGAATTTAGTAAAAACTGATGTTGCATGTGGGGGGAAACAAAAGTTTCAGTGACTACATTATATAATGAATTATATTCATGCCATTAGACAAATGATGACATCCCTATATAATAAGTAGAATTGAATTGAATTTTTAAGTGTTAGGCTGTCTTAAATTCACTCCTTTATAGTTAGGATTTTCTTTTTAAGAAATGATACTGAAGTTTATTAATCTTTTGTTTATTTGTTTGTTTGTTTGTTTTGGGGGCATCACTGCCCTCTGGTGGTGGGAGTAGGAGGCCCAGCCTTGCTGCTGGATTTGAACCTCCAACCCAGTGGGCCGCAGTCCCGCGCACAATCACTACGCCACCAGGGCCCAGCCTGAAGTTTTTAATCTTGCTATACACTTTTATTTATCTCTTTTCATGGTAAGGATAAAATAATAATAATATAAAGATATAAACACAAATAATGAAAGAAAAAAAATACCATCAAAACATAAACAGCCAGGGAAGAGGGAAATAGGCAAAGTTCAAACAAGACAAAGAGCTTGGGACTTAGCAAAAATTAGGTTTTTGGAGCTATCTTAAGTATGTATATTTGCTTTGTATCTTTAATCTGTTACTTGCTACCTACAGGAAAATTGTTTTTCTTTAACTTTCTTCTTTTCTCCCTAGGATTATCACTGGCAGTGGCGTTCATTCCTCACCAGTGGGTTTACTGCTGTCTACTTCTTAATATATTCGGTACACTACTTCTTTTCAAAGCTACAAATCACAGGGACAGCAAGTACAATTCTGTACTTTGGTTATACCATGATAATGGTTTTGATCTTCTTTCTTTTTACAGGTAAGAGTTGAAATAATTATTGTTAGTTCCATTTTTAGGCAAATAACTTACAGATGATTTTTCTTTTATAAGAGCCATGGAGATTTTCACTTCTCACTGTTCCTTTATTTCATCTTCAGCACAATGAAGCATGTGTTTGGCTCAGCCCACTTGTGAATTGAATATTAGTTAACTGAAAAATGATGGAGCAGAATCTGAAGGGAAAAAAGTGTTCACTTCTGTGCTGAAAGCATAGTCTCCCAGACCAATGAAGCTCAGGGTTCACCTGTGTTAGTGTCTTACTGGTACACAGTCTTCTGTCGCTGCTCCCCCACCCAACCCCCCCTCCCATTTCAGAAATATGGTGAAAAGCTATAACTACCTGAGTTTAGGGATGGAAATTAGAGAAGCAAAGCCAAGATGAGATTTGGAAGCTATCACAAGATAACAATAGGGCATTGCATATTCTGGAAGTTTCAAATAGAAGTGTTAATCTCCACTGTAAAACCCAAGTATCTCCTGGGACATAGTATGTATTGCATTGATGTTTATTTCAGATACATCTTCTCCATCAGACTAGATAAAAACTTAGTATATCAGAACCCTAGTGATGCTTGGTAAATAATTGTGGAATGAGTAAGAAAGTAAGAAAACAGACTTTTCTTGGGTCACAAAAAAGAGTAGTTTGCATTAAAGGCATAACTGAAATTTCATTTAAAGTTGTCTTGTATACTAGGTGAGACAACGTAGACACCAAAAGGAAAGCCTTTTTTTGTTCAAGACCTGCTCTACATTTTACTCGTCTCAGTATTTGAGACTATCAGCTAGAGTTTTGATCTGCTGCTGCTGCTGCTATTTCAGTGCATGGCTGGCCCTGGACACTTGCATCTATTCTGTGTTCCAGGCCATTGGTGAGATCAGGTCTCATCATGTGCTTCTTGGTGTGACGAGATAGTTTTTTTTTTCTGTGTGTGATGGTAGAATGATTTGACTCTACAGCCTTAATAAATGATTTGTAAAATAGAGGACTGTGAAACAAGAATTATCTACCGTCTTTATGCATTTGTATCTGTGCCTTTATACACAAAAAAATGAAGACTGTGATGTTATTTTTTTAAGTTAGTCCATTTTAGAAATCAAATTATCCTGACATATAAGGAAAGATACTAATTTTAATACATAGATCATAGTTTAGAACTACATGTCCCATACAAGATTGAAATAAAGCAATTAACATTCTTAGGGTTTGCCAGGATGGTGATAAAATGTTTTGTTCATGTTTTAAAATTTTTTCTCATCTTCTTAAAGCTTTCAAATTCATAGTAAGCACAAGCTTGTTTGTGCTTCTACCGTTAGGTTGGCCAGTCTATAGTAAACCTTTAGAATACCCAAAAGCATAGTGCTCTCAAAAAGCATAGTGCTGTCGAAGCCGTATAGGTATACATAGCATGTGAATGTGTAGTCTTAATAGCAGAGTTCATAAATTCCTGTAGTCTTATCCCATGTCTACTCTCTTGATTTAGAATGTCTCTTGTACTACTTTTTTGTGTATGTTATATTTAAAACAATGGTGAAAATTGTGGGACTTTAAGTATAAAATGTGCACATGATATATTTTTTTATCTTATGTGTTCTGCATCCCCGCTTACTGAATACTTTCCAGAAGATAATCACAGGGAAAAAATGATGATATACCTTATTTAGCATATACCATTTGTAAAACAAACTTTAAATATGTGTTTAATAACCCTGAGTGTAGCATTGTACAATATAGTATTGTAATAGTATAGTTTAAAAGACTCCTATATTTGAAGTAGTAATAAATGAACTTAAGTTCTGGTCATTTACCAGCCTCTTGACCACAAGACAGCAACATTAAAAGAGTGTCTCCATCTGGCATTACAATTCCATGGAATTCAGCTGGGTGAAGTTACCAAACAGTCAAGGCATACATATTTTCCTGCGTTACCACGTTTACTCTAGAAGGCAGTCTTGTGGAGATACCGGTAAACGTTTCTCTGTTTAACAAGATGCAGAAGTGGGTGTGGAGATGACAGGGCCAACCCTGTACTCAAGCGTGGCCTGCTCTTCGCCCTGGCACTCAGGGTCAGCTGGGGACCATCTTTGTCACTAGGGCAGTCCTTTACCCTTATGTGGAAAATGTTTAATTTTAATTTCTTGAAAGCTATAAACTTATAGTAACTATACTTAAAATAATTTAATGTTTTTGTTTTTTTCCTTTTTAGGAACAATTGGCTTCTTTGCATGCTTTTGGTTTGTTACCAAAATATACAGTGTGGTGAAAGTAGACTGAAGCAGCCCAGTGTGACCAGTTAAAACAGAAATAAATTAAATTCTTCATCTACAAGACCTGTTTTTGTGGTTCCCTTGAGTTTTCTCAGACTTATTGGCCTAGTATTTCATCAGAAACAACATAATTCTAAATGCACCTCTACCCAAACACCCTGTTTCCACAAGATAAGTTTTCAGCACTAAAACATTTGTATTGTGATTTGATTAAGTATATTTTCAGTTGTTCTCAATGAAGAGCAGATTTAAACACTGTGTGCATTTGTAAATATGATAGCTTAAGAAATTTTCAATACTTCTAATGGCAGAACATAAGAGGCCATATTAAACAATACTGATGAAATGCAGGACAGTTGATTGTAAATAGAATTTTCTAGGCTCGGTAGGTGGAAAGAATTATTTTTCTTTAAAGGAAATAACTTTTTATCATGGTAATTTTGAAGGATGATTCCTATGATATGCTCATTGGGGAATGCGACTTTTAAAAACAAATATCTTTTAATGTTTGAAACGGTTCATATCTTTTCCTTTTCTATGTTGACTTCATTATTCCCATGGTATTGGCCTTTTAAACTATGTGCCTCTGAGTCTTTCAATTTATAAATTTGTTATCTTAATAAATATTGTAAAAACGTCTTCATTGCATCATTGTTATATATTTAAGGAGATTCTGTAAATACAAATCTATTTACCAAGGGTGTTGAAAATAATTTATACTGCTTTCATCAGATTTTGTTGGATCATGTCACTGTAACACTTTTTGAGTTTTGGTCTAAATGAAATTTCAGTCTTCTGAGCTTTATGACAATTCTAGCATTTTCATTGTTAGGCAGCAACGGAAAAGTTAGCCCTGCATAGCTAGCCAGATTATGATGTAAGTTTAATAGTTAATGTAGACCTAACTACGTTGGCATTAAGAATTTTATATTTTCTCAGTTCTTTATGATCCAGACATTATATAAACTAGTAAGTCTTCATTTTTCCCTTATAATTAATTGCATTGTTTTAATTTGAATTTCAGGATATCCTGTGAATTTCACAATTTTACTTATTAGAGCTAAGTAAGCAATAAGTATTTCTGTTTCACACTCATTTAATAAATTGAAATTAAATTATGTGGAATATAGAAATGTGGGGCAATTCCAGCAATATGAGTCTACTTATAATTGTGAAAATAGTCATCTGTACTTTAGGAGCTAAATGCTTGCTACCTAGAAAGAATCAGATTCTGTCATTAAACTTACAACTAAAATTACTAACTGTTGTGTACATGATGTTGCTGGGTTCTTACTAAACAATTTTATGTTAGCATTGTTTTTAAATAAATCTGACCAACATATTTAAATAGTGGAGCCATAAAAAGTAAGGACACCTAACTCTTGTTAACCTCCCGTGTAGAGAGTTTAAGTTAGAAAAATTCCTTATAAATTTACTTCAAGTCTCTTACAGTGTGTTTAGTTTTTGTATAATGTATTTATCCTTTTGGATGTAATTTAGTTAAGGTAGTAAACATACAAAAGATTTTTATAAAAGTTGTAATTGAGATACCAGCTTCATTTTCTTGGTCAAAGTTAAGTTTCTTCCATTTTACTTTTTCTCAGTGAAAATTAAGTCTAATAGTTAAAGCAATCAGCTTTACTGATTTTATCTAACCCTCGTATGGGTTTTGTTTTTTAGCCCTCTATAATTCTGTTTCACAAATAATGGAGAGGCAGTTAAGAAACAAAGTTTTGTTTTATTTTGTTTTTTTGTTTTGTTTTTGTGGGCATCATTGCCTCTGGTGGTCGTGGACGCTACCCAGTGCTGCTTCTGAGAGCCGCCGATGGATTTGAACCGCCAAGCCTGCGGGCTGCAGTCCCGCACTCAATCACTTACGCCACCGGGGCTCAGCCCTTGTTTTTTTTTTTTGTTTTTTTTTTTTTAAGTAAGGAAAAGGCTTAAGAGGGAGGAGAGAAGAAAAGAAACATTCAAAAGGAGGCAAGGCATTCGGTTCAAGAAAGGAACTTGAACAAGGTTAGTCTCCTTTTTCAGTGCCTTTGATAAAGGCCATGTTGCGATTGCTGCCACCATTGGATTCAGGTGTTCTCCAAGGGAAGCAGTTCTCATGGGAGTGATCTGTTAGAACCTGTGGACCCTTTCCCATAGTTAGAATATGTACCCACCCCCAAAAAAGAAAAAGTATTGTTGTAGTGTCAAATGTGAGAAACCCGAAGGGAGCATTTTCTATAAACCTGAACATCTCAAAGTGTATGGAGGAAAGGCGCCTATAGGGAGCTCTATGGAACAAGATGACATATTTTCCCTGCTTGAGAAATGTTAGAGGTTGTTGGCTTTTTTTCTTAATCGGTATATACCTGGGTCATTTCTAGGACTTGTCCTTAAAGTGGCGTTTTCTCATCAGCCTGGCTTCTAGCAGTAGCCTAGATGTCAAGGGTCTCCCATCGGTTCTAGTTGCCACTCAATATAAAATCCATCTTTTGAGACCTCTATTGTACAAAAGCAAGAAAATGCCCTTTTCTGCTGCTGACCTTTGCCCCATCATCTCTGGCATCCTGGGCTTTTCACTTGCCCAGAATTTTTCCAAAAATCGTAGGGTTTCCATACCACCTAATCACATGGAGTCAGTCATTATTGTGCTAGGTATTTGTTGCACATGGTCATACCACGTCCTTGAAACCTGACCTTCAGGCAGTGTTTTCAAAGTCAAACTGTGACCACCTGCATAAGATCTCAAAGAGATGGTTACCCACACGCCCTGACCCAGAGAGGTGGTCAAGTAGGAAGCCCTGGAGTCTTCAACCCTGGTTCATTGTATTACATTTCCAACCTGAGGTTCGTCACAGCCACCTTTGAGAGTCGATTTTCTTCCCTAGTCCATCTTTGGCTTCATTGTCACTTGTCATTCTCTGTCCAACTCCTTACACTCACATTTTAGTCACCATACACATCTCCAGTTATAGCTCACTGCTGGACGTCACCTTAGTGTTGCTCAGGAACCTCAAACCACATGAACTTCTCTCTCCATTCTCCCAAGCCTGCTCCTCCTCTTGGGTGCTGGATCTCAATAGACACCCTCCAATCCTGACTGAGCTAAGAACTCAGGTCATCTTGGGCACCTCTCCACTTTGTCAAATTTTGTGCATTTTACCTCTAAAAGCTTCATCTAACATCTGCCTCGTTGTCTTCCCCAGCTGACTGCAGGCTTAGGGCTGCTCCATTTTCCTGGCATGCGGCCCCGCAGGGAAGCCCACAGGAGCTGCAGGGTGATGGAGCCCCGTCGCTACACATTCGCTCCCCAAGAGGGCCCAGGTGGAACTGCTCCTTGGGGTCTCTAACCGAACGTCTCTCCTCCCAGGTGGGCTGCAGAGTGTAAACCGCAGCCTTGTGCTGGGAGCCCCACGTGTCACCCACTCCGCCACCAGGGTGCTGTCAGACACAAAGGAGCCTGGGATAATTAAAGCCCCCTTGTGTTTCATCACCACCAAAGTGTGCTCATGTTGTCACTACCTTATGTAGGAAATGAGAAAACCCTCCCAAAGGTTTTCCCAAAACCTAGAGATTGATGCAAACCGTTTCAGACATTGGTCATAAATTTTAACTACATCAAGTTTCTAGAGCATTTGAATTCATAACAGAATTGAGTCACAAGAAAGCCTAGACGCTTTTTCAATGCATTTGCTTCCATCAAAATTTCTGTACAACTGACTAAGCTCGTGTTGCCAAGTTTCGATTTACGCCATGATGAAGATGCCAAAGCCAAGAGTTACATTTGATTTGAACATGGCTCTGCTCTGTTTATTTTGTTGTAAAGCACCTTCCAATAATGCTGTGTCTAGTGGAAAACAAAAATAGTAAAGAATCTCGCGGTTTTCACCAGAATCCTCCAGCACCAAAGTCCATCCATTGAACTGAGTGTCACAATTTTTTTTGATCACTATTAAGTCGGTAATCCCAGTCAGACCAGGCTCCCGAATTCTGTGTCAGGTGGCACACCTCTGGCCTAGTCTCCCACACCTGGGCAGGACAGCCTCCCCGTTAACAAGGCAGCAGGAGAATCGGCAGCCCGACTGGGTTTCTCTGAGAGCAGCGGTAAAGAATGAGACCCCACAGAGAATGAAAGGCTCTGTCGGGGCAAGGTTTGTATTCTGAGGTGAGCTAATTGTTTTCTTTGAGATGTTTTGTTTCTCACATAACCAAAATTGCGTAGGGAACCAATGAAGCTCAGCTATTTGTTTGGAAAGGCTTTTTTTTTTTTAATCCTCATAAATAAATGATTTTTTTACTTCATACTTCACAATGTAATTATTTATTAGGTGTCTGTGTTCTCCCACTATAATTCCCAGCCAGCTCTTTGGGGACTGGGCCCTATCTAACTCATCTCGGTTGCCATGGTGCTTTGAACACAGGAGACAGTCACGTGTTTCCTGAATTAATAATTGAATGCTCCAGAATCCTTTTTTCTGTTCAGAATTTACCTAAGGAGGTCTCTTTACTCAGTGTCCTAATTCTGCTGTCAATCAAATTCGTTAAGCAGTGCCAACATAGAAAATATTAGTAATGTTGCTGAACATTTGCACATTTTGTGTTATGTGCTCAGTGTTTTCAATGAAAGGGTTGTTTTATAAGTAGAGACTATATGAGAGAAGATGAACAAAAACCTTGCTTTATCAATCACACACTACAAACCTTGCACACAGAAGAGACGCAACTGTTTCTATACAAGTGTACTCAAACCTGGGCACTTGTTCTATTTGATGTTTGTATAGACTAGAAATCACAACCATCTTAGTTTTTGCAGTGTCATACTTTTCAAAGACTTCACTCAAACTGCTTAAGATGATGTAATGCCAAGAATCCTAAAACACTTTAAGAATTAGCATTCTAGGGCTGAGCCCCGGTGGCGTAGTGGTTGTGCGCGGGACTGCGGCCCACTGGGACGGAGGTTCAATTCCAGCAGTAAGGCTGGGCCTCCTACTCCCACCACCGGAGAGCAGTGATGCCCGCACCCCCCCCCCCAAAAAAAAAAAAGAATTAGCATTCTAGGTCATAAGACTTTTTAATCAACTTTAGAAAATTTCAGAAAGTCCTGCTTTTGGTGTTTAGGAGCCTTGGTGACAGTGGTTGCATGGCGGCTAACCACAACGTCAACAGTTCAAATCTTCTCTGAGGGAGGAAGACTGGGCTTACTATCCGGGCCTGTAGGTGTGCTGTGAGCTGGAATGGGCTCAGTGACAATGGGTTTTGAGTTCTAGTGTGGGTCTTTAATAGCAATAAATTCCTGACTTTGAGCTTTTAGATGAAAGGACACTATTTCATTAGTATTCAGATTTATATCACATACTAATGACATACCATTAAGAAAATATTTTTCCTGTTTATACTCCTCTCCCCCTCCTAACCCCCGTTTATATATTTTTTCTTCCTCTAGCCAAACCAGTGGCAGCCCTACGTCTCAGCACACCTTTACGTGTTTCTACAACTGACATTAGAAAATAAAGTTTCGGATGTTTTTTCTTTAGTAAAAGCAAAACCTCTACCCTTGTGCTGATAAGTTCTCCCTTTTACTATCTGAAGTCAAGACATAATGTTCCTATTCCATCTACCTTTCCAAATCCTCAATTTGTCCAGGCTGCCCCTTTGCTATCTCACAACCGATTGCTATTTTTTTAGTCATTCTTTGTCCCACTGATTGATTTGGCATTCTCAATGATAATGAATTCTTCTACTTTGTAAAGAAAGCACAATTCTGGATATTTCTAGCACAAAATAGTCTGGGCTACATGAATCATCTATACCAGGATAAATGAATAACACTAGAACCAGTCTGACTTCATTTTTTTGAAAATAATTCAGAATACATCAGATGTAAGTTGAAAATGTTAGATTTAAGGATTCACATCTACGTTTTAAAAATGTTTACAATTCGTAATAATTCAAATTTGATTGCCTTGTACAAGCTGAATATTTCTGGGTTAGCTTTAAAGTAGGGAGGTCAGGCTGGACAAGAGTCTTTGCTAAGAGTAAAGCCAAAGGTAAGATGTGTGAGCTCACCTTAGCTGTGACAGTGCTCTTGGGTAAGCATATTGGGATGCTAACCAAAAAGGTCAGCAGTTCAAATCCACCAGCTGCTCTGAGGGGGAAAACCGAGACTGCTCCCTTAACAATTTACACTCGCGGGATGCCTGTATAGGGTCACTAAGTCAGAAGCTACTTGATGGCAGTTTGGTTTTGACTTTACCTGCAGCAGTGAACTAACACCAGGGCCAGTGACAGGGTAGTGAGTTGCTGTTCAGTTTTGTGCTTCACCAATTCTGGGCCGGAGATGCAGCCTGCTAGCTCCTCAGAGCCCACCCTATGACCCTGCCACCGAGCCACAGCCAGACTCTCAGGTCCTCCTTCAGGGGACCCCAGGACCAGGATTTAGAAGACACCTTCGCTTCCACTGTGCACTGGATATGAATTTGAAGAGCTGGCCAATGTTTTGTGAAGACCCCTGATGAGAAAGTGATGAAACTACACACAATTAAAGAGGTAAAATCCAGAAACAAGATGGCCAGGACTGAGAACACCTGCATTCTGTGGCATCTGCTTTGCAAATGGGGGACATGTGAATCAGTCATTGCTGAAAACACAAAATAGCCACTGCTGCCTATGACACCACCACCCTGTACACCCTGCCTTGCTCTGAGACCCCATCTCAAAACCCATGGAGGGCTTGGGTGGCCGGCAGGTGCTTGGTGAGAGCCAGCAACAGCACGTTGGAATCTCGTTGATCAGGCTGGGAAACGAACCAATAAAGACACGCCTCGAGCTGGCTTCATGGAGCCATGGGGTGTGACTTAGAACTTTCACCCATGCAGTTGTCAATCATACCAGATGCTGCTCTCTATCTTTGTAATCCTCCCCCTAAGTGTGTGTGTGTGTGATGCCAGTGGGGGTAATGTGGAAGGGACACTATTCCAGTCATATTCTAACCCTAAAGAGCAACTTCTCAAACCTTTGACTAAAGTCAGCCTTTTCCAACTCTGACCTCATGATAATCTATTACAGTTCTACTGTTTGACAGCTAAACTACTGTCCTAAATATGACTGTTATTTCATTTACCAGGATTATCCTACCTGGACACAAACTACTGCTTACCTTTATCTCTGGTTCACACCCAGGGCACAGTAGGAACTACTCACATAGTAAGTGTTTATAAATGTTTGTTAATGGCAACTAGGCATTTAGCTGATAGGAAAAAAACACACACAGCACTGCCTTCCAGTGGGTTCCAGCTCAGATCGGCCCTGAAGCACAGAGCTGAACGTCCTCGCAGTGCTTCGGGACTCTGTCCTGGCTGCCACCCTCTTCCAGGGAGCCGTGGGTGAGTTCCAACGTCAGAGACTTCCCTTGGTGGCAGAGCACTTTAACCACTGCACTACCAGTGCTTGATAGATGACCTACTACTAATGCTTTTAAATATTTAAATGATTGCTTGATATAAAGGCTCACCGACACCATTTCAATATTTGGTTTGGTTTTAAGATGGCAGCATGTGCTGCTTTGAGTCTGTAAAATCGTGCATTCTAATGTGCGCCCAGCAACGTTGTCTTGTACGCTTGTTCTGTGTTCATTGACGTTGTTAAAACAAATCGGCACTGGCAGAACTTGGCCAGCTCCTCTCTACACTTCATGTGAACTGCTACCCATGGAAGCAGCCCAAACGTAAAGCTACGAAGAGGCTAATTGAAATCAGAATGCTGGGTCATTTCTCATTCAAACAAAACAGATGGCCCTCCTTGCCACACTTCTGTCAAACTTGGGGGAGAAGTGATTAAATGCATGTTTCACTCCCACACATGCCTACTCCACTCCTTAAAGGAATTACACATAGCTGTTGAAATGCAGGGGGTAGAGGAGAAAGGGTTTTTTTGTTTTGTTTTATTTTTAATAGAGCTTGGTTCCTTTATTTTGAAGGTTTAAGAAACAAGAACTTCAACAAGGACATTCAGTAACACAGCATTATCAATGAGTTTCCCGAAGAATAATTATCATGCCCTTTAATTTTCCTTTACTATGGGAGTGTGTGCACATGTTGCAAATTCAAAGTGTACCAAAGAGTAGACACAGATTTCTCTTCTCTGGAGCCAACCCAGTGTCACCTGTTCCCCATGCATCTTTCTGAAAACCAGAGCTTCATGTTCATACTTGGAGTTGCTTGACAGAGATTTAATCGAGTTGACCATATTAAAATACATGGTTTCAAAAAATACATGGTCTCACAAAGCAATTTTGCTGGTGTATCTGGTATTAATGCAAAGCCCCACTGGGTGAGGTGTTAAGTGACACTTCATGCTATTTAGTGAATACATAGGGTGACGTGGGGAAAGAAGTGAGTGTATTCAGAAATTTGAAAAGGACTCAATCTGTACATGATGACTACAGACTCCAACAACGCACCATCTACTTCCAAACATTGCCATACAGATATGTGGCCCTTGTTGACAACCTTTAAAACCACTTTTAGAAAAATACAAATGTACTGATCCCAATGTGTCATCATCATCATCGACAGCCACCTACCCAGACTTTGCCCTGTTATCCTCCCTCCCTCCCAGTCCCCTCCCCCTTCCCTACCCCCACCCCACACAGAGCCCTGTGCTGGGTCCTCTCCTCACCCAGCCCCTCCATTTTATCAAGTCAACATCATAAACAGTCATGATAGCATAATGTCTACCTTAGGTGTGAATCATCCCAGTTCATTTGCATCTCTGTCAGGGTTGTTAGAGCTCTGGTGGCACTGTGGGATAATCTTTGGGCTGCTAACCACAAGGTTGGCAGTTCAAAACCACCAGCCAGCTGCTCCGTGGAAGGCAGGTGAGACTTGTCGGCGCTCATGAAGATTTCAAGTTTCAGAAATTCTGTATGGCGTCACTGTGAGTTCAGGATCCACCCAATGATGGTGGGGTTTTGATTTTCAGGATAGTTGTGATTTGGGGCTATATGAGTAATAATAGAATTGCATCTTTATTTCTTGTAAACAAGTGGGGAGACAACATCCTTCAAATAGCTCCTCTGAGCTGGATGCCTCTGCTCCTCACCCAGAAGGTTGATGGTGGCTGCTTGGTCCCAGGACCAGCCCTGGCAGCTGGTTTGCAGTCTGCTGATCCTTTGTGATTTCCCTCGCCTTCTTCAGGCTTGTGTGCCAGGAAACTACTCATTGAACCGTGCCAGGTGCCTCAGGAAATGCTCCCACCTCAGACGCCAGGCTTCCAGCAATTTCCCTGCTACCCCTGTGTGCCCCAGGATCTTCCTCGGAGGTGCTGCATCCTGCGACCACCCAACTCTAGTGTGTAGTTCTTGGCTTCCCGGAGGAAGGAAGGATGGACGGACAGATGCCTGACAGACGCCTGCAGTGATTAGGAGCTACCATATTACTCCGGAAGTTTCAGCCTATTTTCAAAGCTGTGAATAATCTGTACAAGATGCTTTGATCCTTTCTGACTTACAGTTGCATTCAAATGCTTCTTCAGTAGGTTGCCATAGTTATGCACAAATAAATGTGAGTGCAATTCTGTTGGCAAGTAGCAAAAGAAGAAAAAGGAATTGAGCAGCAATGTCATCAAATATGCGCGCGGAGCCCTGTGGGCATAGCGGTTACACGTTGGGCTGCTATCCACAGAGTCAGCTGTTCAAAACCAGCAGCCTCTCAGAGGAAGAGAGACAGGGTGTCCTCCTGTCAAGAGTTCGTTGGGGCTTCCTACTCCTGTAAAGTTACAGTCGCAGACACTCACAGGGCCAGGTCTACCCTGTGTCAGTGCTCTGAGTCGGCATCGACACTGTGGCAGTGAGTCTTAGTTTGGTCATGTTACTATATCGTCCCTCAAAGTGTTTGAGACATACAAACAGAAGTTTGACATTTGTAACATTGACCCTAAATTTACCATATTCTTTATATATGATGAAGAAGAGTATGCCATAATGTGAAAGAATGATCGTTCTGGGAGATGCCAGAGATGGAGAGCAATGGGGAGCATGGAGAGTGTCGTATCCCTGTGGCACTTGATCCCAGGTATCTTAGCAAGAACTGACATGTAGTTTCATTAGTGGGTATGAGATGCTGATTGGCTAATGGGAGACTAGTTCTGTACCTTCCAGTTAAGGGAAGGGATGGTAGAGAAGATCGGTTTGGAGGTCAAACAAGAAATGCCCATACAATGGAATCTGCTGGTTGAGGATCCCAGATGTACTGGTCTGCTGGCAAACCTTGAAGAGAATTGCCCACATGTTTCCAAGGCTGAAAACTTGACAGAGAAGATTGCCACATCTTTCTTTCTCATTGAACTCTGCTGGGTTCAAACCACTAATGTTTTGGTTAGCAGTCAGGTGCTTAACCACTGTGCTACCAGGGCTCCTTGTGCACAGAAAGCACCACTCAAATATAGGAAAGGATAGGTCACTGAACTAACAGAGAAGAGAAAGGATGAACCGAACTGGTCTCAGACAGCTGAGAAATCTATTCTCTGCCTCTCTCCCACCGTGCCCCTGTTCCCTTAAAAATACAAGTGGCCTTTGGGTTGAAACAGTGTTCAAACCAAAACACTCAATTTATACCATGCATTTCTAAGTCTGTGCTCATTGGACAAGAAGCCAAAGACAAAAATAAACAATAATATTGAACAACACTATCCCTTCCGAAGGCGAGGGGAATGGTGGTGGTTGCAATCAGAAGTACACCAAGCGAAGGGACATTGCAGACTCCCAATCTGTCAGTAAGCGATCGTTTTGGGGAAATGGAGTGGTTGCATGGGCTCTCCTGTCTTCAGACACTATGAGCTGCTCAGCAGGCTTTAGCAGCTGCTCGGCGCCTGGGACGCAAGGAAGGCCTGCGTCAGGGGAGCCTCCGAGTAGAATGTGCTCGATTCCGGCAGGCATCTCCCATGGGCCCACATTTGGAAGCCAAAGATCAAAGTGTGCCCCCTGACTGAATGGAGAGGACATCCTGCCGACCCCCAGGATGATCTGTGATGCCCACCGGGTACAGGAGACGTCCCTCGTCCTTTCCTCCGCGTTCCAGCAGGCTCGGCGGTGCATGCTGTCTGAGTTTGGGTGGCCAGTGCTTTCTTTGCCTGACAAAAATGGTCCATGTGATTATGTTGTTCACATAGGAATCTAAGGCTTTCTGGGAACAAATGAAACGACTTCCTTTTTTCCTTACTTTTTTTTGTTTGTTTGTTTTTGTTTTGGGCACCACTGCCCCTGGTGGTCGTGGGCGCTACCCAGTGCCGCTCCTGAGAGCCGCCACTAGATTTGAACCTCCAAGCCTGCAGACCACAGTCCCGCACTCAACCACTTACACCACCGGTGCTCAGCCACCTTTTCCTTTCCTTGTGTATTTCATTTTTGTTTTTTGGGGTGGGGGGCATCACTGCCCTCTGGTGGGAGTAGGAGGCCCAGCCTTACTCTTGGGAAGCTGCTGCTGGATTTGAACCAAGTCAGTGGGCCACACTGGCCACAGTCCCTCACTCAGCCAGTACATCACCGGGACTCAGCCTTTCGTTCTTCCTCTCTTATTCCATCCCCTGCAGGAGTGCCCAGAATTCTGTTGATGAGTAATCAAATTCCATTCTCCACAGGGAAAGGGAACACAGCTCTTTCTCCTTTTTCTCTGGCAAGAATCGTTTCTCCATCCTTCATTCTTTTTTGTTTGTTTGTTTGTTTATTTGAGGCATCACTGCCCTCTGGTGGGAGTAGGCGGTCCAGCCTTGCTCCTGGAGAGCTGCTGCTGGATTTGAACCGCCAACTCTGTGGGCCGCAGTCCTGCATACAACCACTGCACCACCGGACCTCAGCCCATCCTTCCTTTCTTTTTATTGAGATTCGTGTGCCACTCTGATACATGATACACAGAGAGATCTCGGTTTCCCCGATGGTGACATGGTCTCACACTACAGTACAGCCTCCAAATCAGACTGCGGACGTGGGTACAGTGAAAATATGGAGCCCCACCTACCTGCCCCACCCCCACATGGCCAGCCACCATTCTGATCTCCATTTCCATAATGCTGTCATTTTAGGAAAGCCACATAAACAGAATCAAGCAGTGTTTGACCCTTTGGGGTCAACTTTTGTTTGACTCGGCATGACTCCCTGGAGAGTCAACCAGGTCGTTGTCGGCTATATTGTTAGCTTACTCTGTCTTCTTGCTCAGTAACGACTCCTGGAATGGAGCCAGCTTAACCCTCCGCCCACTGGACGGCATCTGGGGGGTTTCTCAGATGGCTCCATTCTCCTCTATAAGCATTCTCATACAGGCTTTGGGGTACACCTGTCTTCACATCTCGGAGTAAATAGCCAGGCGTGCACTTGCTGGGTCCTGTGGTAATTGCACACTTTGTTTGATAAGAGACTCCAAACGTTTCCACGGGGTGGTCCCATTCTCCACTCCCGCCAGTTTCTCCACATCCTGGCCACCACTTGGCATTGCCATCTTGTTGTTGTTGATTTTATCTTTCTAGCCATTCTGATAGGCACGTAGTGACATTTTATTGTGGTTTTAATTTGCAATTCCCTAAAGGCGAATAGTGTTAAACATCTTTTCAAGTGCTTGTTTCCATCTGTGCCTCCTCTCTCGTGGAATGCTGTGTATGT